>PVIH01013419.1:0-58521 GCA_004025045.1 Sigmodon hispidus
TAAGGATATACAGGGATGGAAAAAAAAAATTCAGAGGGAAAGATGAACACAAAGAAAATATAGGTGTAGCAATCTTATTTGTATTTCCACCCTTGATAAGCCATGCTTATGATTCTTATCCTCTGTATAGTTATTGTTAACTCTTCCACATTTTAAATTCTTTTTACTGTGTTTTTTTTGATAAATACAAAATAAAGAAAAAAAAAAAAAAGAAAATAGGGTTTATTTTCAATTGGCCAACTGTTCCTGAGCAGATGGCTTCTCCAGCATATGGGTGATAACCTCAGAGACATTCCAATAGAAAAAGTGCATTTTTTTCTCTCCCAGTAGATATCAATTTCAAATAACTCCTTGGTTCAGGTGTGATTTATGTCCACTCTTCTTCTTAATGCAATACTTTCTTTTTTGTGTCTTAGATGGCCTTGTGATTTCTTCTACTACTTTTTTCTCACATTAGTTTAAATAGTTTGGTCTTTTACTAAGACCTTTGATCTTACATCAAAAGTTTGTACACAGATAAAGGCAAGGATTTCTTGCTGTAACCTTCTCTCTTTAAAAGTTCTTTGTTTTTGTTATTTTTCACATTGTTTCCTGTTTCTGTAAAAGACTAGAAATATTGGGAAACATTTTTTCTTATTGGAACTGTATTTTCAAATGAATAATGTATATTTTAAGAGTGTGATATGAAGAAAATGGTCTTAAAAATATTTGTCAACACAACGGCAGGAGTTCTGTTGGCACTGCATCAACCAGAAGTGATATGTTTTGGTGAAGACCAAGGGATGCCTACACCTTTCTGAATGAAGATGACTAAAGGGTAGAGAGTGAGTGAAGGAAATAGGAAGCAAGATATGTGTGTGGGACCCAGAGGAGTGAAGGAATAATAAAACTATGGTTTGTATGTGAAACAAATAAAAAAAAACTATTATTTAAATGCAATAAAAATAATTTGTCATATTATTATGGGTAATATGCAGGCATTTACATTCAGAAGCAGATTATTTTTCTGGATCATAACCATAGAAATAAAACTTACTAATGTTATTGAATGTATGCTCATTCTTACTTTTAGGGATTAAACAATGTTATTGCTATCGACTTTGATTATAGAGAAGAATTCATATATTGGATTGATTCTAGTAGACCCAATGGAAGTCGGATAAACAGAATGTGTCTAAATGGAAGTGACATCAAGGTAATTACATATTACATAGATGGGATTACTGAATATTTCTTTGGTATTACTTAGTATGGTATAAGATCATTGAATAGAGTACAAAATTGTATTGATAGAAAATACATTTCACTATAGAGCATATTAGATTTAATTTAATTTTGCACTTTCTTGGTGAAAGCTAAAAAGTATTTATACTTGAAAAATGAAGTGTTTTATTTTCATGTTCTATTTTAACATTATTGCTTTTAATTAGACAATATTTATGACAAACAATGGAGTGTAGACTAAATTTTAGGCACTGCTAAAATTTACTTAGCTGGAAATGATGGAATATACATGTATACAATTTATTAATGGTTTTATTAACCAGCAATAAGAAGTCTGGCACATTTAAATATGAGCTACTTGGTACCAGTTCTTAGTCACCATAGGTTTTAAATAAATATAGTGGGTCAGTGTGTATTATATATTATACAGAAGATCTTAGGTACTTGAGAGAGATTGCGCAGCTGCTAATAACACTTGATCCTCAGCAGAGGACCCAGTTTTAGTTCCCAGAACCAACATAAGGCAGCCTACAACTGCGATTAACTTTAGTTCAAAGGGACCCAAAGACCTCTCTGGCCTCTGTGGGTATCAAGTATGCAAATGGTGCAAGACATAGCCAATACAGGACTGATATGTATATACATGAATAAATAGATAAATCCTTTTAAAAGAAGCTTCAACAGACAAAACCAATCAATTCTTTTTAGGTTTTTGTAATTAGTTTTCATGGAAGTGACAATGTTGAAAACATTAGTGAAATACTATAGTACATGTAAATGAGGTATGGATTCCTGTGATCCAGGATGAGTATAGGAATCATGTGACTGTAACAGCAGGTTGGCTTCGCAGATCAATACAGTAATTCAAAGAATGAACAAATTTTGTACTTTTATAACTTTGAAAGTCTGCATAAAATCTTTGAAACTTGCAGTGTTCAAACTCTATCATGTTTTCTTGAAGGAACTTTTTGATAATGGTCACTTTTGTAGTTTAAAGATACCTGAAATTTTTAAGTTATATCACCTTCCAACGCTAATTCTATTGTTACTTTAAACAAAGTTGTACTGTGAGTTTAAAAATTATGTCATCCTTATATCCCCAGGATAAATGGTACATTTTTATTCATTGAACAGTCAGAAATACCAATTTTAAATTTAGAATTTGGGGGAAAAAGAAGCAAATCTGTCTCACAGTCAAAACACTAGAGAAGCATCATGGCTCCTTCACAAACCTCCTTCTTTAGACTGTCTTTAACAAAGGCTATGTAGAGAAAAGATAACTCCAGATTCTATTTTTACTTGGATATGTTCAAACACAGTGTGCACTCCTGCCCCTTAATGTAGTGTTGTGGAAAGCAAGAGGATTCATGGGTGTGGGAATATTACTGAAGAATTACAACATCTGCTAAAGTAAATATTAATAATTCTTCATGTGTGTATATGCAATAGAAAGTTTTCCCCATAGTTAGAGAGTATGAACAGATAAAATCTAATGAAATGAAGTCATCAACTATGCATGACTTACTATCTTCTTACTTGTGTTATTCTTTTCTATAAATGTATATGTAACTACTAGAACTCTAAATACACACTGGATAACTTCTTTTAAAAAATTTATGTGTTGTGGCAAATTGTTCTCTTCTTTATCTAGATTTAATTTAAGTTTAAATAGATTTCTTTATCTCAATGAAAATCAAAAAACATTTGCTCTATTCTAATTGATGCCATTTTTACTGTTAACTTTCTGAATTCTTATTTTGTTAGGTAGTGCATAACACTGCTGTTCCCAATGCACTTGCTGTTGATTGGATTGGAAAAAACCTCTATTGGTCTGACACAGAGAAAAGGATAATTGAAGTATCCAAACTCAATGGCCTGTACCCTACTGTACTTGTTAGCAAAAGGCTGAAGTTTCCCAGGGACCTGTCTTTAGATCCTCCAGCTGGGTGTGTAAAACTGTTAAAAACATAAAGCTTTGGAGTGTATCCACTGTGGTAATTCTCTAGGTCTCTTAACTTAAAAATTAAAGTAAGATATGAATACATAGACTATTTTACATTTAAACCTACTAAATTTGGTCAAAGTATCAAATGATAAAATTAAAAAGATATTTCTAAAATATCTGCATTCAAAGTATGTGAACAAGAATTTTTTTCTAGTAGTCAAATAAATTAATAATAATGCTAAAGATTTAACTGATACTTATGCCCCTAATTGTAATAATGGGAAGACAGAAGACTCTAAAATGGGTTTTGTCATTTATTTGTTTAAAGCTATAAACAGCATAAGCATGGCTCTTAAAGCAGGGGGCATAATTGGTACCCAAGCTAGTAAACAGCACATGTCATCAAAAACAACCAAGAAGCAAAGAAAAGGTGCATTGAAAAGGTTGGTGCTGGAGCCTGAGAATGGAAAATGCATTGCAGACATTTCTAAACAGCAGATCACACCAATTAATGTGCCAAGATGTATGGTGTGTGTTGAAAACATCAATAGATTATGATTATTTTCATTCACTTGCATAATGTTATGATAGGAATGGTATGTAAGTCTTGGCATTTTTACACTATAATGTAGAATAATTATACGTTCAAAATTATTTCTATGGAAGTTGATCCTACTTAACATATTTGTTAAAAATAATACTTTTAGAAAAAGCTGGTTGTGATAAAACAGGATATCTTCAGAGTAGCAGGTGGAGGATAACTGTAGCACTCTAAATTCACAATACAAAGTATGTTTCACCAAGTAACTTCATTTATCATGCTTTAGCCACCACTAAATTTCAGTTATTACTAGTATAGCCTCTCTTTATTGTGTCTCTCTTGTTTATAACTGAAAAATTAGTATGTCACGGTATACTTTATAACTTAATTTTAAACATTAATTTAACTGAACTATATGGAATCAGACAAGATTTGGATTATGTGCCTCTTTCTAAGGGAGCTTACATATTTCAACTTCTCACTATGTAGTTACATAATAATTTTATTATATTTTAAAATATTTTATTTACTATAAAAACATAACATTCAAAAGAAATTTAACTAAAAGTTATGAATGCTTCAGTAAATTTTTCAGACATGTTTAATTAAGCCTCCATTTATATTTATTCATAAGTTTACATTATTTGATTGTTTTCCCATTTATCAGAATTTTTTCAGTTGGATGTCTTATTTGTTGTACTGATTAATATCTCAAACTTATCTGGCCCTATTTCCATGCCCTTAAAGATTCTTCACTTCTAATGGAAGAAACAGTGCTTTTTTATATACATAACACAATTTTTTTTAGAATTTCTTGTTTTTGACATAAATCTGCTCTTAGACCACTGAGTGAAGCTGATCAAGCTTTTGGTTTTATTTTTTACAGGATACAGTTATTATCCAATAAACTGAAAGAAGCCTTCAGTTAACATCAACATATTATTTAAAATATCAATTAAAATCATAAAGTATAAATTTTTGTGGATGCTACAAAAGACTCTTTGGATTTTAATTTTGGATAGTGTTTGTATTATAATAAATGTATGCCCTTTTTTATAACCAAGGAAATAGGTAAAATTAGATTTTTTTAAAAGCCACCTATGTTAATAGTTATAGTTCAATGTTGCTTTTTTGAAATATTGTTTTTTGGTTCTTCAGAGAAAGACAATAAGAGATCTGGATTTTTGCAACTTTAAAAAGAGCTTTAGGCCAAGATTACCAGTCCTGTATAAAATGTTGTGTAGTCCCAATTTAAAGATGCTGGGTAAGAGACAAAGTGATAAGGAGAATAGAGAGGGAATGGAAGGGGCAGGAGGGGGAAGGGAGATTAAACAAGGGTATACATGGATGAAAATATGACTTTATTCATAATAAAAAAGATGTCATCTAAATGTTTTAAATTATTTGATAAAAATATAGCTCAGCAATTTCACATCATATTACTACCATTATTTCATGTGATACATAATGTGCCATTGCAACTAACCTCCTGTTTTCAGGAGAGGTGTGAGTTCTTTCCCAGTATTTGGTGAAAGTTAAGAAAAATCAAGATCACTGATCTGTTCATGCTGTGAAACAACCAAACTTTCAAGAGGCATTTTGGGGCCTCTTTCTAATTTTCTAAGCAAACAATGTGATTATAATTAGGACTCTTGCTTATAACACATATATGAATATTTAGTATCATACTTGTTAAGTGACTTTCTCAAAATCATTTATTTAGTTCAGTATTGACCTGAGGCTTTAATTCATTTTCCTGACTGTGTTTCCACTTTATCCTACTATATCACATTAACATTTTAAGTAACAAAATGAGCTCTATGGCTTGAGAGCATGTTTCCCAGGAAACAGCCAAACAAAGGGGAAAAATCTTAAGTCACACAAGTATTGAATTATCGTGTTTGAATAGCAAAACTTTCTTTAATGAAAGGAGTAGTTTACATGACGAGTTTGTAATACACTACCTAAATCATTTTAAGCATGCCTTATTCTTTAAAGTACAGGATCTCAAACACACTGCACAGAACTATTCCAGTGAGACATAGCCTTTACTCCATATATTTTATATCTAAAAATATATTTTTCTTACTTTGTTCCTAATGATCTATTAACTATTTGTGGAAATAACAGCATTTGCAATCCTGATTTTGAAATATATAATGTATGTAAAAAGATATATTTAATCTATATCTATTATTATCTATAAATGTGATGATAATGCAAGTCATTTTGTAAAGATTATTTTATACTTCTGTATTTTAGCTTATGTCAATTCTTTCAATAATATGAGAAATATAGAAAAAGACATACAAGGAAGAAAAATAACTGGGTTACTGACCTACTTGGATGAGAATTTCCATATTTTGTGTTTATCCAGTTGTAATAATATAATTTTTGAGAACTAAATATCATTGTATATGTAAAATATATGCTAAATGTGTCTAAGCAGAGAGTAAATCCTGAACACAAGATTATAGTACTGCCTGTCATTATAAAAGCCTTATCTTTCCATCCAGAATTGAGTATCTTTGTGCCTATTAAACTCACTGTGGAGTCAAGCAATAAACAAGTATTTGCATATACACAAGACCATGGGGTCATAGCTCTAGAGACATATACTCATGCCTTTGCAAAAGCAGATACATAAATGAACTGGAAATGACCTACATGTTTTAAAGTAAGTTCTCAGAAAGAAGGAATACCTGCTGCAAGGAAATGAGAAGCCAAGATAAAAAATTAATTTTATGTGTAAAGCAAATAGATATTTTTAAACTTTGCAGTTACATCAGAACACTTCTCTTATCAATAAAATTATAAATATTTGAGTACCGTATACTTCCATTTAATTATAATCCACAAGAAATGAACATACACGATTGCTTTAACGATTTAAATTTAGAGCTAAATTTAGGAGAAAGAAGCTTCTCTAATTTTGTTATCTTAATTCTGAGAAAAAAAATGCTGTAATATGCCTGTAATTTAGTTTGTTTCAAATAACAATTTCTTCAAGACCACAGAGTTTGTTGTTATGGTTACAAGCAGATATTCTTTTAAATATTTATGCATGGTATAATTACACAATAGATATCATTTTGGGCTAAGGTTTTCCTTGTGTGGTCTTGGATAAATATTTTTTATTACCTAGCATAATCTTGAACTCTCAATATTTTCATTGGATTCCCATATTAATTATCTATCATAAACAAATGTTTCACATAGGTAATTGTTTAGATGTTCTATTGTGGAAGTAAAACACCTATTTTTCTTATAGATGATTTAACTAACAAAATTGAAAGAGTATTTACATACTAAATAATTTTTATATATCTAAAAGAGACAATGCTATACATTCAGAATGTAAAAGTAGACACACACACATATCATACACACACACACATGCACACACATATGACTCATTCTGTGACTCAAATGACCATAAAGGCCTGAAAAAGTGATGTTCAATCCCTGTGACACAGTCACAATCTATTACATCTTTCTTTGTTCTACAATCTGAAAGACAAAGCTATATTTCTTTTATTTATTTATTTATTCAAAGAAGTCACACTTTCTATTTTTGTATATCCTTATTCAAGGTCCCTTCCCCCTCCCACCACATCAGGTCATTCTTTCTTCTCCACAACTCCCCATCCCCACCCTGGGCAGGCAGCAGACAGTCCCATGGTCCCACTGACCCAATATTGCTTAATTCAGTCTCCACTCCTGGTAAATCCACCCATTTTTCTTACAGATGATTTACTAACAAAATTGAAAGAGTATTTACATACTAAATAATTTTTATATATCTAAAAGAGACAATTCTATACCTTCAGAATGTAAAAGTAGACACACACACACACACGTACACACACACATGCACACACATATGACTCATTCTGTGACTCAAATGACCATAAAGGCCTGAAAATGTGATGTTCAATCCCTGTGACACAGTCACAGTCTATTACATCTTTCTTTGTTACTACAATCTGAAAGACAAAGCTATATTTCAAAAGGAATTTCTAAGCTAATTATAGATATATTCCAGGTTAAAGTAAGTTCCTTAACACATTTCTCCAGTTTTCATTAACATCTTTTACTGTAATTGTAAAATATTCTCTCTTAATATTTTTATGTTCACATGTACTCAGTTAACTTGGGAGGCCATTGAAGGCAAACATACTTTTATCACTTTGCCTCTTATCCACCAGTGTTTAGAAATATCTGACACATAGTGTGGCATCAAGGACTTGTTTCCATATAAAGTCTTCCATCTGCTTAAATAGGGTGATAAGGTGTGCTAGACCTAATCTGATATTGACTTTAAGAGAAGAACTATCTGATTATAGTCAAGGGACTTTATATTATCATGTATTGTTCAACTAAGCCTTTAATAAAACAAAATGATTGTGTTGACTATTTGTACACAAATCCTGCCACCTGCCAAAAAACAAACATGTCATTACCTATCAGTGCCCAACAATAGCAGAGATACTTTCATTGCCCTTTTAGGACTTTGCAATATCAGGCAGTGCAATCAAGTTCTGAAATGTGCTTCAATGAAAATATGAGCTTTACAAAGCATTTCTCAAATGTACCTCTTCAAAACTACCCCGAAAATAGGAACTAACCATGATCAAGTAATAACTTCTGGAAAGCAGAGGAAACAATGTGAATAACATGTTCACAAACATATTCTTTAATTAAAGAAACATGTATAAGACAACATGGTGAAGGCCCAAAAGCTGTAACTTGAAATTATAATGAGGAACTGGCTGGAACTGAGTCCATACATTTCAATAGTAAGGAATAATTGGGAAAAAATATTTAGGCACTTGAATTAAATGAGGGCTTGAACTTCAGGAATTTTAGGCCATGGACAATTAAGAGCTTTTAAAAGCAATATTAAATAGAAATTTGCCTTTATGGTATAAGTTTCTTTATTGATTCTACATGACAACCTAGGGGTGATTGGAGAAATTTGACGCAGTACAAATAATCAATCAAAATAAAGATTAAAAATGAATGATGTTTATATGGAAGTTAGACTATCTCAAAATGGTAAATTAATTAGTAATTTCAAAATCATGACTTTCACATGCAGAATTTTGCTGATTGTATTTAATAAAAAAACATTGTTTTCAGATATTTTAAATGTGATTATAACTACTTATATACATGTTCTTGATTAAATATAAATACAAGGGTTATCTCAGATAAAGGTTAATATTAGTTCTCTCAAATACAATGTCAATAGGCCATGGGAGAGTATGCTAGTTTATCAGAGCAAAGTGAAATACTTGTTACTTAAACACATTCTTTTTAAAGCAATTCTTACAAACTTTTGTGAGCTTGAGGTTCTGATCTCCCTGCTTCTAATTTCTGAGTGATGGCATTATGGAAATACACCACTTTTGCTGGTTTCTGTGAAGCTAGGATGGAACCCAAGTGAAGCTTTTTACCAGTTAATCTGAATCATCAACTCTAAAGTCTTCTTTTTGTTTAGTTCTTATTGAAGATTTATTTTTCTCACTACTTTTCTCAGTACTTAAGTAGGACAACAATAATATTTGTAATATCATAAAAGTTAGAATTTTATATCAAATGAGTACCAGAATAATAATGATTGTTTTATTTACAATGATAATTTATTTTAGCTAAGTGTTTTATATGTTTCTTCTGGAAACTTTTAAATTTCATTTATTTATTCCTTTCTCTCATTAGTACTTGGACTTGAACTTGGAGATTTCAGTTCTCTTACTGAGCTAAAGCATCAGCAGTGGATACTTTTGAATTTTAAACACATAGCAAACTTTTAAAAATCCTATAAAATGAATTTTTACAACGTAATCTTAGGTAAAGATCTTCAAATATGGAGAATTAAATGCTAAGGAATTTGCTTAGTACTAAGAAAAGATTTAGAAAAACACAATGGTTTAATAAACTTCAAGTTTTGATATAAAAAGGTTGCAAAGAATCCACTAAATCAAATCTTCAATGATGGGATTTTGTAACTCAAAATTACTTCGCATGATGCAGTATTAATATTTAATTCAGGATGATTAGTATTACTATCAAGAGTATAGAGATGAATTTTAGTTTTTTGAATTTCCCCCACTGTTTGTCACAGCCCTTTTGATACTGAAATAAAATATACTATTAGTAGAAAGTACTATGAAGACAACTTGTCCTCATGTTTTGTTAGTTATAATGCCCAACAGATAGAGGTGGCTTTTATAGGCTTGAGATATAACTATATTGAGAAGGAATCCACTTAATTAAAATTTTCTGATTTTCATCATGTATATAGGGATATATTTGTGCAGTGGTTATCAATAATAATATTTATTCAAACCTATGAAATGCTTCCTATTTTTCCTATATTTTTAAAGTATAAAAAGCTAAAACTGACAGTATATAGATAAAGCTACATATATGGATAATAGACAAATGGAAGACACAACAATTGGTTGTTTTATTCTTATAAGAGTAAAGGTAATTTTCACAATTTTACATTCATTAATTTATGCATCTTCAAGTTTGCAGGTGTAAAATAAACTCATAATCCATGTTTTTGTATATTAACAAGAACATGATGAACGTTAAATGAACATCCCAAACTGTGTTATATGTTTAATTTGAAAAACAAAAATGTATGAAAAACTTACACTTGAAGCCTGCCATGAAAACCACAGTTCAGAGATATGCCAAGAATTAATTTGGAAACAAGAAAACAAGAAAAGTAAAATATTGTATGATGTTTTACACCAGCAACTTCTGTCAACAAAATGGCTATTGATTTTCTTTCCTAGGTATTTGTACTGGATTGACTGTTGTGAGTATCCTCATATTGGCCGTGTCGGAATGGATGGAACCAATCAGAGTGTTGTCATAGAAACCAAGATTTCTAGGCCTATGGCACTAACAATAGATTATGTCAACCGGAGGCTCTACTGGGCTGATGAAAGTCACATAGAATTTAGCGACATGGATGGATCTCATAGACACAAAGGTCAGTCTAGCATTATAAGCAAGACAGTTTTTACAAGCGCAGAAAATATTAATTTAAATTTTTATCAAATGCATTTTTAATTTAAGGGTAGTATATACAATTTAAAATGTAATGACCTGATGTGGCGAGAGTGGGAAGGGACCTTGAATAAGGATATACAGGGATGGAAAAAAAATTCAGAAGGAAAGCTCAACACAAAGTAAATATATTTTTAGCAATCTTATTTGCATTATCACCCTTGATAAGTCATGCTTATGATTTTTACCTTCTTTATAGTTATTGTTAACTTTTCAGCATGTTAAATTCATTTTACTGTTTTTCTTGATAAATACAAAATAAATAAAGAAGAAGGAAAAAAAAGCCAAAAAAATAAATAAAAAAAAGTGTCAGTTTGCTTCAATTTTACTTTTCTAAATAAGCCAAATGAGTGATAGTGTTCTAAATTAATATATAAACATGTCCTGACTAAATTGCAGTAGAAAAATACTTGATTGAAATGTTAGCTTTTATCATACTGTGTCAAATTTGAGTTTTCTTTTCTTTATAAGTTGAAATTAAGAAATTTTTAATAAAAATTCAAGTAATATTTTTAAATAAAATTAGCACAGGATCCAGTATAGATTTATAATATACTAAAGCAGCAATAGCAAACAACTTTAACTTCAGAATAATATCAGGAAATCATATATGTATATCAAAATATAAAATTTAATACATAATTTTTAAATTCTATAATGTATTAATTTCAAAATTATATCAAATTTTAAAAGAATTTTCTATAAGAAAAAATTATGATCAGAGAAGTGCATATTAATTATAAATAAGTGAAGATGAAATAATTAAAAAGGGGTAGGCATTTGATAGATCAAGCTTCAGTAAAAAAATAAAAGAGTAGTATGGAAACATATACAGATACAGCAAGCTGCAAATTACTAATGTGAACTCTCAAAATGTTGGAAATTCAAGTGTTACTTTTTTTTACTGATTAAAGACAGAAATATTGATTTTTTTCCCTTGATTTTACACAAACTAACAATGCGTTGGTTATTTGATAATTGCTGTGTAAATATCTTCTGAAATACAAGCAGAACAAAAGACCCAGTGCCCTTGGTGTGATCTAATTTAGAGTAATTTCTCCTCAGTCCTTTAAGTTTGGACTAGAATGTAAGGACAAAACAAAAAAAGCAAGAGAAAGAAAAGAAGAAAAGATGTTTGTTACTTGTCAGGGAAAACTCTGAAACTGTGTGCCAAAAAAGGACTTCAAAAGTCTAAAATAGTGAGAATGGAAATTAAAAAACATAAAATAACCTAAAGCCTTACCACCACTAATTTTACCTAGTACTCTTTCTGCTGGTGTTTAAACAATTTCAACTTTCTAACAAGCATTGCTGAGAAGTTGTCAGAGCTGTTCCTATACCGGAACATGGTGATTAGGTAAGCACATATAATGCACTTAACTGTAGACAGTCTAACTATGAACATTAAGAAACCCCACCAGGATCCAATTAAAGTAGACAATGCGTTAATGTGTAGGTTGAAACTTTGATCACAACAAAACAGCAGAATGATATAATATCAAAATTTTAAAAATAAAATATTCAATGTAGATATTATTTTAGTATAATGTTATTAAGTTTAGAAATGATTTAAAAACTAATGTGAAGAATAAGTAGAGAGATAAGTGAAGAGAAAATTTTGTGGTCTCAAGAAATATTTTCTCCTAAAGAATCTCCCAGAAAAACTACTGAGATATTTTTTGAGTGAATTATTTGGTAGTACCAGGGTACAGGATAATTGCCTGGTACATCCTCACGTAGTGTGACTATAGCTTAACTCCACAGCCAGTGGGAAGAACATTTTACTGTATTAGTAAAGATGACTTTGATTGTTCTAGGCATGGGATAGAGGTCCTTACTTGAGACTGAAAAATGATACTTTTGTGAACCTAAGTGATAATTTTTTTTCTAACTACCATTATTACTATCAAGTATTTACTCTATCAAAATAGGTCAAGCTCATCAAGCAAATAATGTTAGTCTAACAAAGGAATGTGAGAGATAAGTAACAAAAGTTTCAGAACCACTTTCTTTCACACACCACATTTTAATAATGAGGAATATTAATTTTTAAATTAAACTCTATGCTTTAAAGAGTGCTTGTTCCTCTAGGATTAATCACTATTTACCATACAGTAATTTGGTAAGCATTCTTTGTGTATGTGTTTGTTTTTGAGATAGAGTTCCAATTTGGACTCAAACTTGCTAGGTAACTAATGATGACCGTGAACTTCAGATGTTAATGTCTCTGTTTCCAGATTAAAGACAGCCAACATACTGAGCTAATGTGGTGTTGGGGACTTGAACCTAAGGCTTCATGTGAATTATGCAAGCACTCTATCAACCGCAGTACATTCCCACAAAATAATTTTTAATTGCTTGTCCTGTATATGAACCTCTGAGGTTTTTTTTTTAAGACTTCTATTTTTTTTATTATGAGTAAAGTCACATTTTCGATCCATCTAATATTTGGTGCTTTGAACAAGATACAGGATGCATTCAAGACATACATGCTCAGCTGTGTCTACTTGACTTTGTCTACTTTATCTTTAGGCTCCTTTATAACACTCATAGACCTTGAATCCTGACACAGTATTTCATAAGAGTTCACAATATATTGATTGACATCCTGCTCTAGAAATGTTAAAATTTAATCCCATTTAGTCATGTGCATCAGTCAGTAATCTACACACACACACATTCACATAAGCATATACTATACCGTGTGTTTATAATGATATTACTTTATAAAATAACACAGGATAAAATATCAATAAAATAATTCACTGTAGTAAAATGTTATACTAATCTTGGATTATTCTATTCTAGTTTATTTTAATTAACATATTCATTGGTTCATCTAAAGTTTTACTTTATTTTTGGATTTTTTTAGATTATTTATTCACCCACTCCATAATCATTGACCCTTTGTGAGATGCATTATACTAAACTATGGAATTATGAAGATGAATAATAAATCTCTGTCTTCAAAGTTCCAATGGAAAGCTAGTTTGCAGATAAAGTTCTGATTGTTGGAATGAAAACAGGTGAAATGAAAATTTTGCTGTGCAGACATCTTTAGCTTCTGAGGGGATCTACAAGATTTTCCATATGAAAAAGCATAGGGCTGGGGCTGGAGAGATGGCTCAGTGGTTAAGAGCACCGTCTGCTCTTCCAGAGGACCCGGGTTCGATTCCCAGCACCCACATGGCAGCTAACAACTGTCTGTAGTTCCAGTTCCAGGCAAACACCAAGGCAAATAAATAAACAAAGTTTAAAAAAAAAAAAAAGAAAAAGAAAAAGCATAGGGCTTTCCTTATATGATGTAATGGCATGTGCCAATTAGAATTGAATTATTTTAGCTGTTACATAATTTGCCTTTGGCTTAAAAGGATAAAAAAAATTATATAATGACTCAGATGAGCAAGAACAAATTGGTGCAATATTTTGACAAGTCTTATATACTTTGTAATTTGGTAACCATCCTTTAAGTCATAGGTAGCCATTGATGGTGTTTAGTTTATAAACGCTGTTATTAGTTTTGACAGCAGCATGGAAAATGAACAACCCTGCAAGGGTAACCAATTTAAACCCAGTTAAAATACTTCAACATAAAATACTTGAAGTGATTATAGCTAGGGGAATAGGGATTCAGTGCCATATTCAATACTAACTCATCAGTTAAATAGAATAAATTTGCAAACATAATAGTGTAAAGATTGGTGTCATATATATTAACAGAGGAAAGATTAGAGTTGCACATACCACCCATAAAATATATATTATATATTTCCCTTACTAAGAACAAAGTAGCCCTCTGAGTTATAGCTATTAGATTTCCATATATTTATGCACTTTTCAAGAATTCAATACACCAACATGAAGTTACTGAATCACAAAGCTCTGTTCTGGCAAGAAACACACTGATTTTAGTAGCATGAAAAACTTTCAATGTCCATTCTTCTAGCATTCTGAAATGTACATTAATCTTTAAATTCTTTACCAAGAATAACACACTGAAACAATTTTCAAAGATAAAAAGGCTTAAGCATTCTATTGTGTGAAATAACTTGAACTTTACTTACTTTGTGATTTGGTGATTATGTTCTAAACCTTCCACAGGGAATTCAAGCACCATGTCTACATCTCATAAACACATCTATTCAGTTCAGTTCTACTGTGTTCAAGTAGAGGCTTCTACAATTATCCCATCCATTACCATGAAATATATTTATATTTGTAAAGTTACTACAGAGATTATATAATTAGTCCAAAATCACATAGCTCATTATTAAGAGACTCAGGGTTAACTGAGCTCTGCCTAGTGTCAAAGTTCTAATGTTTTTTATTCTTCTACAGACTTTGTATTTTAAAACTAGACTAGAATATTTTATGCCTGCTTATAATATTCCCTAATAACAAGATATAGATTGTATCTAAGTGTACACATAGATAAAAGTTTGTCCACTTGAATTTTTTAGACTCCATTTAATGGATAGATTTTAGTATATGTAACAGAAAATCAAGCAAAGCAATGTCTGTCAAACAGCATAACTACACTCAAGTTTATGTCTCATAAAGTTCTAGGTTTGTTTGCTTCTTTGGTGGAGGAAAAAGAATGTCAATGCACTTAAAATAAATACTATCACGTGTAGAAATAAGTTTCTGGCCCATCTGGCTGATGGTCCAGACCCACAGACCTGCAGTCCTAGACCACCTACCCCCATGGTCTGGACCTGCCCGCCTTTATTTCACGCAAAATGACTCAGACGCTTATATTTATTTGATCCTGCTTGGCCTATGGCTCAGGCATATTGTTAGCTAGCTTCTGCATCTTAATTAAAACCAGCTCTATTAATCTGCCCTGCCACATGGCCATGGATTACCTATTGTTTCATTACATATTGCTTCTTGAGCAGTTGGATCAAGTCTCCTTTGATTCCACCCTCCTTCCCTATCCGTGCTCCTCCGATTTCTTAGCCTACTTCTAAGAAGTCTGCCATAAGCCAAAACATTTATTAATGAATGATCCCACATCAATCACCTTAGTTCAGTAGTTCTCAACCTGTGATTCATGACACTTTTGAACATCTCTTTTACAGGGGTCACATATCAGATACCTTCAATATCAGATATTTATATTATGATTCATAATATAATTATTATGTTATGCTATGCTATTTATGTAGCAAAATTACAGTTTTGAAGTCACAAAAATAATTTTATGGTTATTGTCACTACAACATAAGGGACTGTATCAAAGGGTCATAACATTAGAAAAGGTGAGAAGCATTGTCTTAGTTTGTCTGATCTTTGGAAGCAATTTTTCTATGTGTAACATTTCATAAACAATAGTGTCTTGATTCTTTCAGTCTAGATGCTGAGAAACCTAAGATCAAAGTTCTGATACATTTGGTACCCCCCAGAATGCTCTGCTTAATAAACAGGCCTTCATGTAACCCCATATATGGGAAGAAAAGAGCTCAGAACCTCCTTTTGTAGAAACACCAGTTCTATTCAGTAGCATGGGGTCGTTACAAAATAACTACACCCCAAAGGCTACTATTTCATAATGTTACATAGGACAGTCATATATTTGGCCTTCACACATCTCACTGGGACTATGCTATGGGAGTTTGATATTATAATTTGTCATTTCCAATCTAACTTTATCTCCTAAGTCCAGGGAAATTTGCATTTGAGAATTTTTTCACATAATTCAAGCAGTTTTTGCCTTTCCATGGATTGATACTCACTAAAATCAGGTGGCTAATGCCTCCATGAAGGAACATCAGTGATGAATGTCTATATGTCCAAACAAAGATTTCCATTTCCACTAATGAAAAGAAATTTCTATTGTGAACAGAAGTTCATTCTAACTATTGTGTCAAAGGACATGAATTCAGATTTAGCTTCCACTTTTTATAAACTGTTTTCAGGAACCCAAGATGTATTTGGAAGAAGCGTTGGCAAAGAATTTGCTGAATGTACTCTATTAGTGAGAGAAGAATGTCTGACCTGGAGATTTTGTTAATTTGTTGTAGTGGTTTCTCTCCACTTTTCAACTTCTCTCCAAGTGCTTTGAATTTTTATAGATGAGATGGCTGTGTTAAACTTTATATAAATGTTGGAATTTATAGCAATTTACTAATTTCTATCACAAGCACATTTTGGATATAATTGTAAACTGTAGTTTACCAGAGAAATGACTTTTCTGTAGAGAATAAAGAATTTTGTTGTAGAAAGTTTCCCAGGCCCTTTTGGGCCAGGAGGTTCAGACCTTGCTCGTGGCAGCTTTTGTCCTCCAAAGAAATGAATCAGACACTTATATTAACGTCATACTCTTTGGCCCATTCTTAAGCACATTACTAGCTAGCTCTTTCATCTTAAATCAACCCATTTCTATTACTCTACTTGCCATGTGGCCTGGCCTGTGGCTCATCTGGATTCCTTACATGGCACTCTTTTTCGGGGGTCAGATGGAGACTGGCTAACTCCACCCTCCTTCTACCTGTCTGTCCTCTGATTCTCCACCTGCTTCTACAGTGCTCTACATAGGCCTGAACAGTCTTTTATTTATAGCATACAGAGAACATTCCACCATAGAATTTTATGCAATTATTTTGACTCTTCCTGACCATTTAAAGGATGATAGTGTTTCCCAGACCTGAGGATTCTCATCATCCAAGTGTCATTATCAAACTCTGAGGTTTAGTCATAGCCTAGATCATATGGTTGTTTCATTTAAGAGTCTAGTTTGTGATGTGAAGGGACTGTTTTTTTGTGATTACTAAAATATATAAACCATGTATAGGTATCCTAGTTTCAGCATGCTCCTGAGGAAATAGTATAAAAGAGACTTTTTATAAAACATAACAAGCAAATTACATAAAGAGATAATCATGTCAATGTATTGTGAGCCTCACAATCTTGTGCATTAATGTTTGTGGAAAATCTAAATATTTGAAGAATTACAGCATGAAAAGGATGTAGTCTATTAAACAAACCCTACTATTAAACAACAGTCTCTATAATGTCTTGTATATTGTAAGAAACTACATTTTTGTACTTTTGAAAAAATATCCCTTTTTCACAATCTATTATAAAGAGTAGGCTTCACAAAATGTGCTGCTGTTTATAATATAATTAAATTTATATAAAATATATATAGTTATAAAAAGATAATTATAGTATAATTAAAGTTAAAGATAGAAAGCAAATCACAGTTCATGAATGATAGAAACTTTTTAATCATTAAAATAAACCAAAATTTAGTGTAATTTTAAAAAAATCTCTTAACTTCATTGTCAATCATGCCTTTGAGTATGGGACTTTAAATAGGAAATGTTATGGTAAGCTGTATGAACCTCTCAACACATGATTTGTTTTACAACTATTTCATATGTTACACATACTCTTGAAATGTTGACATTTTAACCACTACTTCCATTTGAGTCTTTGTTCATCTTCAACAACATCATCCTCTCACATATGTGCACATGGATAGCTAGGAAGCAACAGGTATAATTCAGAAATTCTTTTTGACACAGACTTTCCTAGGCTTCTGTTTATATTCAAGGGCTTCACTGTGCTTCTTGTTTAGAAATTAGCAAAGATAAAACAGATGTATATTGTTTATAATTAATTTATTTATATTCAGTATGTGTATACATATGTGCATTCATGACTGTATATGTGTGTGTGTCAGTAGGTAATAGTTCAGTATTGGGTATTTTCTGCTATTGTATTTGCTGTAAATTTTTGAGATGGGAGTCTCTTAATAAACTCAGTTTCCTGGTTCTGCTGTAGTGCATGGCTAGGAAACCACTGGAATCCACCTAACTCTACTCCACTTAGCATTTCTGGGACTCTAAACTCACACAGAAAAACTTGTTTTTTGTGTGCTGCTAGGGATCAAAGTTCGGCCCTTATGCTAGTGAGGTAAACATTCTTACCCACTGTATCATTGCCTCAAGCCTAGGAGAGGCCTTTTATTTCTGTTCATTTGTTTGCTTTTTTTTTTTTTAATCAATAATCTCCTTAAGACAGCTTTCCCCTAGGACAACTAGAACATATAAGGAAATGCTTGTGTATTGCATTCTTTTCTGGTTTTATTTTAGAAGCATATTTATCATTATGCTACTGCTGGAGTTCTAAATCAGATGCCTGACTGTGGGAATTCTGGTAGATGGATGTGATCACTAACCCCAGAAATTAAATGTAAAGAGTAAAGATGAAATGCAGAAATAAATTTATTATTCAATTGACCATGTTTTATCAGCACTGCCATTTGTGATATTGACATTGACTCTGAGGTGCCTTAGTAAAATGTGCAAGAAGTGTGCATGTTCATGCAGTATTGGCCAAACTGTGTTCCATAGATCACTTTCTAAGTTCTAGTCAGAAAGAATCATACTGGTGTCAGGGAATTTTTCACAGCAATGAGATATGCAGTCGATTCTCAATTTTAGGCCTAGAAAAATTTCAGTTTGAAAAGACTATCAGTGGACAACATCCACTGCATCTCATAGTGTTTATCTTTAAGACCTATGATCCTGGGAAAGGGAATTTAGGTCACATAATACCTTTTTTCTCCTGCTTAGTGGTTAGGGCCACTCTCATCATGAAGTGGTCAGGGTAACAACTCTGCTGCTGGAAGAAGAAAGATACTAGCTGGAGACTTCCATGAGATAGAGCAGGACTTTATTGAAGCTGGTAGTTTTCAATTTCTTAAAAAGTCCTAGATTCTTCTTTGTTTCTTTGTTTCTTGAAGGTGGAGGCTCAGCAGCTTCTACTGAACAGTGATTAAATGATCTACATGTTGACATACGATACTCAGTAAAGCTGAATTGAACCCAAAGCCTAAAGCAAAAAAAGACAAACTGAGCACTGGTGGTGTATTCCTTTAAAGCCAACTCTTGTGAGGTAGAGGCCAGTGGGTCTCTGAATTTGAGACCAGCCTGTTTTTAATTATCTAATGGTAATCTCTGAACCAAGCAAAGGACCATTAATATTAGTAAAGCAGCATCATAATATGTAATTGCAACTCATAGAAGCTACATTCCTGATTTCCTTGTACAACTTATGCACAGTTCCCTTCCTCTCGAAATTCTACTCTTCCTAGTAAAGTAAGTGTTTATTGCTGTCATATATCTTCTAAGGGGTTTAGTGTATGATATAGCTTTCTGAGATTCCTGGGCCATGTTAGATTTTTTTTAGTTCTGTAAATCTTAGGTTTCTCTTTCTGTCTTGGAGAGCCTCTTTCAGTTTGGGGGAGACAAGTACACACATTGTTGACTAATTAAATGCTTAATATTTTAAAACATTTACAAAAATATATTTCTAGGGGCAGATGAGATGGTTTAACCAATAAGAATACTTGCTACTCTTGCAAAAGGCCCTGAGATAAATTTCTCGCAATCATGTGAAGGTTTATGACTATCTGATACTTAACTGCAGTTACAGTCAATATGATACACCAGGAACACATGTGATACAAATACAGGCATACACAAAAATAGGCACAGACATAAAATATAATATCTTAGAAATCCATTCCTAATGTACATATGTGGAAGGGTATAACTCTTACATGTCCTGATCAGTTGAGAAACCACATTTCCTATTGGCTGTGCCATGTTGCATCTACACTAGAAAGGTCCATAGAATTACAGAAATGCATGGATCCACCTTTTTAAAAATTTTAAAACAATGTTTCCTTTCTTATCTCAGAGATAGCAGAGGTATTATCATGAAAAGATCCTTTCAGAGGGAGTCCTTTTTAAAATTAATATCCTATCATTTTAACAGTCTCATTCATAACACTGTTTAATATTTTACATTTATTAGTGGGATCTGTTTTTAGAGCTTTTGAATTACTGAAAAGGCCATATCTGACTCACATTATGGATAATTTTAAAAAGAGGTAAAAGAGAATAATTTGCTGAGTTGTATATGACCAATATTGCCAATTTATGTCAAGGGTCTGTAACACTTGAGAGAAGAATATAGACAAAGTGATTCAGGAAATGTTAGATAAAGATTACCAGAAATGGTACATCTTAATGATGGCTCTTAATAATGGATCTTTAGAAGATTTCTGAAAACAACATCAGCATCTATGTTTGTCATTATAAATTAGACACAGAACAAAAATTTAAACATGTATCATCTTAGAACACTAAGGAGACAGATGGAATTTTATTAGAAGTGTTTTCAAAGGCAACCTCCTGTAATAGAATATTCAAGCATTATTTGCTTAGGTTTGTATATAATCTAAGACATGTGCTAAATGTAGATTTTTTTCCTTTTCCTTTTTTTTTGTTACAAAGGAACTTCACTGTAAGAAACAATATATTTTACTAGAAAAAAATAGTACCTCCCTATTCTTATATTCAGAAGAATTGTTTAGCCTTAGTTTTCCTAGAATTTGTTAAGGCTTTTATTCTTTTAGAACAACAGATTTAAAATGCACTTGCTTAAAATTTGTTATGTAGGGATATTAGTTAAAATTAAACAAGAATGCATTAAAGGCAAAAATATTTATAAGAGAGAATAATAAATATATATATTTTAGAGACTTTGAGAATAAATTATCAATAAAAAAAGTTTGCATAAGCAACTTTAAAGGGGGCATGATATTGACAAAGGAGACATAGTCTTGCCACTGAAGTTACATTGCATCACAACTGTTTTATTTGGTGGTGCTATCTTTAATTGTCTCTGCCCTTATTGTTTGAGAATCAATATGCCCTAACCCTAACCCTAACCCTAACCCTAACCCTAACCCTAACCCTAACCCTAACCCACTTCCTGGATATCTTCTGTTAGTCTTCATGAGCTAGAAAGTGCATTTTTCCCACCTATTGGTCATTGTATTTTTGCATTAAAAATAAATATTTAATTTTCTCTTGCATGATAAACCTCTTTCCACTACGCCTCATTTTAGCATCTTTTTCTAGGCCTCTGTGTTTCTCTCATCATTCATCATTGTCAATTCTCACTTCATACTTTCTAAAACTATTTTCCAAATCATCTCATTCCTTTTGGCTGTCAAGAACAACTATTTTAATTCACACCCTATCTTTATACTTGTGTTCATATCTTTCTAGGAAGATACTAAGGAAATGGGTTATGCAGAGCATTTAGTGATGTTCTCTGCTAAAAAGTGCTGTTTCTGTCTGACTGAATTGTGTGAATGTTTTCCAGGGGAGTGAAGACTATTGGTGGGTTTTAAACCTGAAAGATATGCATGCACATAATAAACATGAGATATTAATTTGAGGGCTCTAGTTTCTCTACATGTGAGCATGTGTCCTTGCCCACTTTGGGAAGGCTGATAATTATATTACCAGGACACATTAGTATCTGAATTCCAATTAGCTTTACTTTATGGAGCATGAACAGAGTATTTGATGATATACAAGAGGAAAGTATGGAAAGTTTGTTCCTTGTTTCTCCCTCTATGCCAAATTCATCTAACAGCAAACACTCCCCTTCTTTGGTAGTTTATTCTTTACTGAGCAATGTTTTATTACTTCGTTAGAGATATAAGGAAAAAGATCAATCTATACTTTAATCATGTTCATTTCTCTGTACAAAGTGCCTTTGTTAAACTGTCCTATATTTGCCTCAGTAATGTTGCTTATGGTAAAAGAGATTGTGCAGATTAAACTGTAGTAGAGAAGCTAAAGTTGCTGTGCAGTATTTCATATATTCTTAGAGCCACAGAATTTGTAATAAGGCAATGGAGAAGTTATGTAGTATTTCAGAAACTGAAAAGAGTATGAAGCTTTGATTTGAAAGTTGTCATCATTATAGTATTAGGAAATTAATATTTCAAATGTGTTAATTTATATTGAAAGAGCTATCTTAACAATCGCATGTAATTCTATTTAGTTATTTTTAGATAAAACAGAAGGCACAATCAATAAGTGCATATGTCATAATATATGATAATAATAAAAATCAATTATAACTTGTTGTTCTTCTTTAACTTGATTCCATTATAAAAAGCACCTGCATAATCTGGTGACTTTACTCTCTAACTTTATTTTACTTTAGGAAAAAAAACTAATCAAGTCTATAGAGACATTTCTACCTAATAAATTACAGATGTTGTGAGTTGTATGTTGTCCTAGTTTCTTTTTTTATTACTGTACAGTCACCATAACTAAAGTAACATAAAAAGAAAACATTTATTAGGACTAACAATCCCAGGGCAAAAGAGTTCACAATCATCATGTCAGGGAACAAGGCATCAGGAAGACAGCCATGGTTCTAGGGCAGTAACTGAGAGCATACCATTGATGTACAAGTAGGAGGCAGAGAAAAAGAGAACTCAATGGAAATTGCAGTGAGCTTTTGAGACTGAAAAGCCTGCCCCCCACAACGCATCTCCTCCACCAAAGTCAAATTTTCCAATTACTCATTCTCAGATAATTTCAACAACTGGGAGCCAAGTATTCATGTATATGAGCCTGTATGGGATATTCACACTCAAACCACTACATAGATATAAAGCAAAATTTAAAAATATAATTTAGAGATTCTGGGGAGATGCCATAGTGGGTAATAAAGCAAGTGACTTCAGAACAAATTCCCCCCAAAAACTTAAAACTTTGTAATTTTAGCATTAAGGGTTTATGCAGATGGAGTTCTGGACCTCTTTAGCCATCTAGCATAGCTAAACAGCTTCAGTTGATACAGAAACCCTGCCTCAAGAACTAAGGTAGAAAGCAATATAAGAAAGCACCCTCATTGTCCTATGGACTCTACATGCATTCACATTCAAATAATGCACATACAGGCATATTTACAATGCTACATACACACATATAATAAACAAGTAAATAAATAATAGAACTTGCATGAAGTCTATACTACAGGAGAAATAAGAATCTAATCAGAAAACTGCCAGTGGAATGACCATGTGATATTTTACAGCAAATCAAACTAATTGTGCCAGCCTCTCAATGTACCTTGCCTAATATTGTGGGATTTTTCAAAAAAAAGCTTCTGTATCTATTTTATTCTTTTATATGTAAAGTCAAAGCAAAAGTATAAGGTTGGAATGCTGCTACTAGAAGCACACTTGTTTAGCATTTTGGATGCTATTCAGAATTGAGAAAATCAGAATATTCTGACTCAGTGTCTCGAGCAGCAAGGCTCACTAAAGACATAATCACATGTTGATGTTACCTTTTCACTGTAATATGACTACAAACTCTAAACTGACTAACAGGGAAAACTACAAAGTAAGTATTAATTTGATACTTTTTTGCCAAATATCAGTTATATACTTTTGAAAGATATATTCTATAAAAATAAGACCTAGTAGCCTAGTCTTCAAGTAAACAACTGGAAACACTTCAATAGACAATACTGATGTGAAGAATGGAAACTTTATTGCAGTAAACACTTTATGAATTTATTTACTTATTTTTTGGTTTTTAAAATATTTCATTTATTTATTTATTTTATGAATGATGTCATATTTTAATCTGTGTATATCCTTGTTCAAGCTTCCTTCCCCCTCCCATCCCTTCCTGTGACTCTCTCTTCTCCACATCTCTTTATCTCCACCCCAGCAAGGGCAGGAGGTCCCAAGGTCCCAATATGGCTTATTTCAGCATCCACTCTTGGCAGATCCAGTTTCCTCACCCCAACATGATGTTTGGTCAAGACTGGGTCAAGTCTTCCTCTGACAGGAGTGTGATCTAAAGTGCTGGTCCAAGGTGTTTCAGATCCCAAGCTGTTCAGTGGTTGTGGTTTTCAGCTTGGACATGTTTTGCTTTTTGCTTTTTTGTTAAGAATACACTATTGAGTGAGTACAACCCCTGCTTATCTTTCTGGGTCTGTGGTACCTCGCTCAGGAGGATATTCTACAAATCCATCCATTGCTTCCATATTTTAACATATTGTTTTTTCTCACTGCTGAGTAGTACTGATTATTGTTCTTAGTGTATGTTCCACTGGTTTTATATTTAGAAAGTGGTCACCTGTGACAATTTGTTAAAGGGTATTAACCACTTTCTTTTCTATCAAGTTCAATTTAGCTGGGTTTATGTTAAGGTCTTTCATACACTTGGATTTGAATTTTGTACACAGTGACAGGCTTAGATCGACTTGCATTTCTCTACACACTACCAACCAGCTATGCCAACACCATTTGTTAAAGATATTATCATTTTTCCATTGAATATTTTGGGCCTCATTGTCGAAGATCAGGTATTCATAGGTTTTTGGGTTATTGCCCAGATCCTCAATTCAATTCCATTGATCCACAGATCTGTTTTTATGCCAGTACCAGGCTGTTTTTATTACTGTAGCTCTATAGTATAACTTGAAGTCGGGGATGGTGATGCCTCCTGAGGTTCCTTGGTTGAGCAATATTGTTTTGGCAATCCTAGCTTTCCTGTTATTCCAAATGAAGTTGAGCATTTTTCTTTCAAGTTCCGTAAAATATTGTGTTGGGATTTTGATGGGTATGGCATTTAATCTGTAGATTGCTTTTGGTAGAATTGCCATTGTTACTATGTTGATCCTACCTATCCAGGAACATGGGAGAGCTTTCCATTTTCTGATATCCTCTTCAATTTCTTTAGTGATTTAAATTTTTTGTCAAATAGATCTGTTACTTCTTTGGTTATAGTTACTCCAAGGTATTTAATGCTATTTGCAGCTATTAGAAAGGGTGATGTTTCCCTTATTTCTTTTTCAGCTCTTCTATCTTTAGTGCTGTGGAGGGCTACTGATTTCTTTGACTTAATCTTGTATCCTGCTACATTGCTGAAGATGTTTTTCAGCTTTAGAAGTTTCCTGGTAGAATTTTGTGGGTCACTTACCTATACAATCATATCATCTGCAAATAGAGATAGTTTCACTTCTTCTTTTCCAATTTGTATCCCCTTAATCCCTTTTGTTCTCTTATTGCTTTGGCTAATCTTCGAGAACTGTATTGAATAGATAAGAGGAGAGAGGACATCCTTGTTTAGTTCCTGATTTTAGTGGGATTGCTTTGAGATTTTCTCCATTAAATTTGATGTTAGCTGTTGGCTTCTTCTAAATCACCTTTATTATTTTGAGATATTTTCCCTGTGTTTCTGATTTCTCCAGGGCTTTAATCATAAAGGAGTTTTGCATTTTGTCAAAGGCTTTTTCACTGTCTAAGGAGATGATCATGTGTTTTTTTTTCTTTAGTTTGCTTATATGATTGATGATATTTATGGTTTTTCATATGTTGAACCATCCCTGAATTTCTGGAATGAAGCCTACTTGATCATGGTGGGTGGTATTTTTTGTATATTGTTATATATGGTTTGCCAGAGTTTTGTTGAGAATTTTAACATCAAAATTCATGAGGGGAAATTGGTCTGCAATTCCCCTTTTATGTTGTGTCTTTGAGTGGCTTGAGTTTTAGAATAACTGGCCTCATAAAAAGAATTTGGCAATATTCCTTTAGTTTCTAATGTGTGAAACAGTTTGAGGAGTAATGGTAGTAAATTTTGTTTGACTATTCAGTAGAATTCTGCACTGAAACCATCTGGACCTGGGCTTTTTTTTTACTTGGGAGGCTTTTAATGACAAGCAGTAAACAGGTTAAAATGAGCTTTACATATATAAAAAGCTCCCATGAAGCTGCAGCTTATCTATTACATCTGTTTTTCTGTCTTTTGTGGGAGGGGCTACCAAATACATGTAAATAAAGAATTCCATAAACTTTCCTGTCTTAATTTGCTTGCCTATTTTGTTTTCTTAAGTAAGCTATGGAGTTTTATACAAGATATTCATGTATGTAATATTTTGGTTAATGAGATATAAACATTAAACATAAAATACTGTTATTTTGTCCCTAAATTCTTCAAAATTGTTTTGTAATGGAGTATTCAGTGTTCCTCTTGCACCTTTACATTCAGGGATGATAGTTTGTAAGCCCCATTTATTGTTAAATTTTACATTTATACCCATATATATAGAATATGTATGCATATGCATATATTTCTAAATGCATATGTATACTTCAGAACTAAATAGGCAAACAAAGTATTTTCTTCACTCACAATTGGCCTAGTTTTATATTTAGAAATACAAATGTGTAATTCAAATATGTTTTATGTAATCATTGTTGGTTGAAATCTTCTAGGTTGCTGAAAAAATAAACACAGCATTCACTTATTTATATTATCATTTTCTTGTTAATAAAAACATAAATCTTTTTCACCATAGTATGAACAAGCACTTAAACCCTTTTGCAGAGATCCAAGCCCCAAAATCAATCCTCACAATGGATGGTGAAGGAGTATTTCATGTGTTCTGTTTGATTTCTGTTGCTGTTTTCTGGCCCTATGAGGATGCCCTTATCCTTCACAAGGCCAGCTCAGTAAACTAGGTCAGATAATATGGATTAGTTGTAGAATGATTTTCTGGCCTGCCAGCTGGGGTTACAGACCCACAGACCTGCAATTCCAGATCAACTAGCCCCAAATAATCACACAAAGACTTATATTAATTTCATGCTGATTGTTCTATGGCTCAGACATATTGCTAGTTAGCACCTACATCTTAATTCAACCCATTTCTATTCATCAGTCTTACCTGTGTTACTGTTGCATATTGATTCTTGGGCAGCTGAATAGAGTCTCCTTCTGACTCTGCCCTCCTTCCCCTATCTATGCTTCAATTTCTCTGCCTACTTCTAAAATACCTGCCACAGGCCAAAACAGTCCTTTATTCACAGCATAGAGAAAGACACCCCACATCAATTAGACAAATTTGTCCTTGTAAACACAAGCTGGTATTTCGACTTAATTTTCTCTTTTTGGTAGTAGTGTTAATGATGTTTGAGAAGAAAGCACATTTGCAAAATGAAGACTCACAGTTTGGTTATACATAGGAGTGCCAAGTGTTCTTCAGTGCCAAACCAGAATCTAAAACTAGCCTGCAGACAATTTGAGAAAATTGACTCTTCATTTTGACATGACTTTTCTACACACTCAGTGCATCTAGCTACATTTCATCCTCTTGAACTAAGACTTTGCTCTGTTAAACTTACTGATGTTTTCATTTTTATTAAATTTATTTTTATTAAATTGTGTGTGGCAATGTATGTTCACAGTCTACCTTATGATTCTATCATCCAGTGTGTGGACCCACAATATGAAACATGGTTTGTAAGGTTTGGTGGCAAAAGCCTTTATGAACTGAGTCATTTCCTGGGTCCTGATGTCCAGGAATTTATGGTGATTCTGTAGTAATAAAATTACTTATGGTCATAGTTAATTAGTTGTCCAGTAAAGTGCCCACATATGTAGATAATTAAAACATGGTGCAGTCTGGTCACTAAGCAAACTGACTTTCACTTGGATCTTGTGATGTGAGCTCTCTGGTTTCAGCTCTGCCAGCTCCATATTCTTATGACAGGGTTGGGAGGATGAAGTGCTTGGATCTTACCAGCAAAGAAGCTGATTCAGCTTCAGATACCAGGGTCTTTACTGATTCATTTTGACCACTTCTTCTTTGTCTAAATATCATGAAGAATAATACTATACAATCAACTTTTGCCAATATTAAATTAAATTAAGTACATAAGGCAATGTAGTGCTGCTCAGCCTCAATTTTGTTTGTATTTGGAACAGAGAGATGTTTGTTTCAATAAGAATTTGTGGTTCTAAATCACCCAAGGACTTAGCAGTAGAGATAAGTGACAGTTATCTTAGAGTAGTGGGAATGATTTAGCTACTTTTGAAATGCTAATGACCAATTTTTAAATGACTTCATTTTTCCACAAAAGTTAATTGAATCTCAGCAAATGGAGAGTTTAAAGTGATGAGTAATTTTTGAGCCAATACCTAAGGATATAATTACTTCCTTTGGGTCTGAAAAGTTACAAAATGATTGTTTCTACAGCATATTTTGCTTTAAAGTTTTTTGACCTATAAACTATGGGGAAGGACTCATACTTTCATCCATCACCATCATTCACATCTTTAACTTTTTAAAAATGAATGTATACAGCAGAGAAAGGAGATAGGAGTCATTTGTATAAGTAGTTCATATGACACTTTATGGTAAGAGTTCTTCCTTCTACCCAATTGCACTCATCATATTTAGAGATGTGTTTTGTGTCCATACAAGTACAGGGAGAGTTAAGTTGCAAGGACATAATGGCATTAACATCAAGATTCAAAATGCTAAGGTTTCAAATTTTCTTTCCAATTTCTGGATTCTTCAGTATCTTGTCTAGGTGCTTTTTGTGATTGATACCTTACTCCTGACACAAAATGATTTAACATTAATTGCACTACTCTCATTTTCTTTCTTTTTTACTTTGTGACTAAATCATAGTAAATTCTCAGATTTCATATAATTTATTTTAAACACAATTCTGTAGAGCTTTACAATATCTACTTTTTTGTTGACAACACAAATTTATCCTGAATTTAAAAATGAAGACATAAGCTTCCATAAAGATAAGTTTATCAAAATTTTAATATTTTTCAGTTGCCATTGAACATGTCAAACATTAATTTTTAAGTTATTAAAATTTAATTTATTAAAGAGAACTTATTGTTGCAGTTGTTGTGCCCAGTGAATAAGTTAATTTTTCCTTAGAATATTTAGTAATTAATACCCCAAATTATTATAATGTTTGTACAGTTCTGAATGTTTTCTTTTTCTGAACTTGATAAATTTGATAATCTATTTTAAGAAAGAAAAATTATTAATACTTTCAAAATATTTTAGCCCAAAGCAATTGAATACATGCTATACAATCCCTTATCACAAAAATAGAAATCTTTTCAGTACCAAAGAAGATATACATTTATTTGCCATCAGGACTCTGGCACAGCCTGTATGAAAAATCCACACTGTGATGGTCAAACAATCTTTATAATTAAATTATCTCTTATAATGGAAGTCATAATTACAAAGTAATTTTAGCCAGCAGCAAAATAGCTTTATATTCATAATATATTATTATGAGATATATTTTCCCCTCATTCTTAGACTATCGTCATGTATAAGCAATCATTTTATATCAATTACTTAAATAAAATAAAATACTTTATATTAGTGTCATGGCTCTGTTTTCAGAAGTTAATACATTTTATCTTTGAGTTGTTATATAATCATTTTAGGTGGTTGAAAACTAATCAATAAAGTTTAGTGTGGTGATAGATTGTATATTTTAAAAAGTTTACCCGAGAACAAAGCCAAGCCACAAATTTAGTCATGAAAGTTGGGGAGTGGTGACACTTGCCTTTAATCTCTGTGTTCCAGAGGCAGAGATCCTTTTGGATTTCTGTGAGTTCAAGTCCAAACAGTGGTGGCACACACCTTTAATCCCAGAACTTTGAATCCCATGCCTCTACTTCCATTACTTGGGAGACTCACAAGCTTTAATCAATCCTAGCATTAAGAAAGTTGTGCCAGGAAATGAGACAGAGAGAAAAAAAAAAGAAAAAAAAGAAAAGAAAAGATGAGGAGGAATGAGGCAGGAGGCCAATGTTTGCCTGCAACTCTCATCTTGAACTTGCCTTTGCTTCCCATATTCAGTCTGAGGATTCCTGGAGATGGGATCTTCCCCTTTCAGCCTGAAGAGTTGGTTAAGTGAGAAGTGGCTATGACCTGGTCTGATCTTTAATCTTTTCCCAATATTTGGCTCAGGGTTTATAAGATTAATTAGGATTAATTAATTAGCTTTAAGAAAGAAAGTAAAGTAAATTCTTACTGGATGACAATCAGGCAACACACACACACACACACACACACACACACGCAGAGAGAGAGAGAGAGAGAGAGAGAGAGAGAGAGAGAGAGAGGCACACAGGCACACTTGCTATTTTGAAGTTTAAAATGTTGGATGACACTTGTTTCTGCTAAAGCAACCCTCCTCTAATGCTGAGCTTGATCACATTTATTTTCTTCTTAGTTGTTAAAACAAGCTAAATATGAACATAGTATAGTGAACCCTGGTGCCTGATCTTACATTCTCTTAACCAGTAATAAAGAACTTGCCAATCTGACAGGTTGTCACAGCAATAATTCATAAGAAGTTTTGTAGCAGGAGTATCTGTCAGCCCATGTAGTATTGAATATTTTAACTGGCAGTCTTCCAAGACTAAACATTAATCTTACCATCTCCTATTACAGTCCCTAATCAAGATATTCCAGGGGTGATTGCACTAACATTGTTTGAAGACTACATCTACTGGACTGATGGGAAAACCAAGTCACTCAGCCGTGTCCATAAAACCTCGGGAGCAGACAGACTTTCACTGATTAACTCATGGCATGCCATCACAGATATCCAGGTGTATCATTCTTATAGACAACCTGATGGTAATTATTCTTTCCATGATTTCCATAATGCATCAACATCTTCCAGTAGCATTTCATTTTTTGTTATATCAAGTTTAAGTATAATTTTATTCTTGATAAGAATGATCAGATTCCATTATTTAGCTTTATTTTACTTAATGAAGCTAGTTCATATGCTTTGCTACTATTTCAGGGTATGGTTAGAAGCTTAATAATAGCATAAATAATTATTGATCTATTCAAATCATATTAAGGTGAGATGTGCATTGCATGTAATCAGAGAATTGTAAACTATTTTCATGACTTAATTCACTACAGTAGAGCTACAGAGTCTTTAATTTCTAGAGCTCTGGCTAGAAAGCATTGTGTTTCAGTAGTTTGGGATTTTAAATTTTCAGTTATTCACTGTTCTTTAAAGAGTTCTACCAGATCTTGGGGAATAAAGGTTTAATGGCTTTCCTGTACTAAAAGGCATAACTTCATGCTTGTAGCTCATTATTTCATTGCTTTATTTGACATTTATATTTCTAAGCATATGTTTTCCTTCACCCTAAATGCTTCTATCTCTGTTTATTTTTCTGATGAGCAATTACCTGTACACAATGTTTAAAATTTAGAAAGCATTTAAAACTAATAAAATCAAAGATTGAATAGCATTTATTAGAAATATTCATAACTTTTATTGCTTTCAATTACAAAGGATTATTCAACTACAAATCATGATACGTGAAAGTTCAGTCTCAAATGCAATGTTACAATCCTGATCTTATCATTTTGTTTTACTATGTCTTTCTCATCTGTAGTCTCCAAACATCTTTGCACCGTAAATAATGGTGGTTGTAGCCATTTGTGCCTTTTAGCCCCTGGGAAGGCCCACACCTGTGCATGTCCCACCAACTTCTACTTGGCAGCTGATAATAGAACTTGTTTATCAAACTGCACAGCCAGTCAGGTGAGTCAAATTGTTTGTGTATCCTATTATTAAGGTCTGGCCTGAGCTCGCTTATGTGCTTAAATAATTTAAAGAAAAATTGTTTTGTTACTACGTACAGTGAAATGACTAATCATTTTTGGCACTGCACACATGGTCACAGAATCAGGAAAAAGCAATTTAATACAAACACTTAAAACAGTACTTGTAGCATTAAAGAACGAATAGAGACCAGAAAGCAAACAAACAGAAAAGAAAACCAATGTTATCAAGATTCAAAGAGAACCAGGACTCTAGTCCTATGCATCCAGAGCTCTGGCATCAGATGATACTTTTCATAGGTCAAAATGAATGGTGATAATGAAGGAATGTAATAAAGTTTGATAACATTTAAATAGCCAAGCTAGTTTCCATATAACTAACCCTGCCTCAAAATCACAACCTACACAAAGGAAGTGTGAAATGAATGAATATATGTGTTTAAATGACCATATTATGAAAATAATTTACTTGTGAAAACTATGAAATTTTGCTTATGTTTTCATTAAATATGTTTAAGAAAAAGAAATCTGCTTAACAGCAATTAATTGTATGAAGTTGATTTTATTACTTTGAATTAGGTTTTATAAAGTAGTCATATGACATTAAAAATGTACTTTGTTACACCGGACCAAAAACCTTGTATGGTTTGAGATCAAATTGTCAAATAAGGCATGACTATTTCTTTAAACCAGTAAATTTATTCTTTAATTCTAGGCTTTGAATTTGCTCATTATTGGCAACTAGAGGGAACATGTTTGCCAAAGATTTCCTTTTCAATTGAACCTGAGTGAAAAAGAAGCCAGGATTAGTTCAGCTTACCTCTGAAGGCAGAGCAGCACTAACAACACAGGAAGTTAGGGTTTTAGAGATAAAGGGCATTGGCTAAATGGCACACAGTCTATGGCCACATCACTGATTCCACTTTATTCTAATGGGATCAGCTGGGTTTGCTCCCTAAAGATTTGGTGCCTTACTTATTTATCTTTTAATTGGAATAATTATCTTAATCCATTTTCTCATGCTGTGTGACAGTATTCCACAATCATGTAAATTTATAAAGAAACTAAATTTATTGTGTAAATCTGGGGGCTCTGAAATCCAAGATTAAAGTGCTACAGCTGGTGAAAGCAAGTGGCGAGCAATCTAGATGGCATAACACTAGAACTCATGGCAGTCCTCACATTATGTAGACCTTAATTATTATATTTTCATGACTTTTAAACACAGCAAAAGTTTTATGATATAAAGATATAGCATGGGTCTAGCATGAATATGTAACAGTTTCATTTTTACAGTAAAAATAGTTTAAATTCATATGGAGGTATAACAATCAAAATAAACAAAAGTTAAACTTAAAAACATACTGTAACTACTTTCAGAATATTAACCTGAACTGCCAGAGATAAGCATTCATCATTTAGAAGGAAATCCTGTTCCTCTGACCTAACATCTACTGCAAGTGACAATTACTTTTCAAAATGAGTCCTGGGAGTTATATACAACTGAAAGAAATAATAATAATAATAATATCACAAAGTTGTTATGATAATTAAGAGAACAGAGCTCTCAGATATAATAATAGTTAACCTCACCTTCACTAAAGCTGGGATACATAAGTGTGTGTACTTGTTTAAACTGCCCTCATGAGGGCCTAATGTCAAGCTCAAACCAGAGGCCATAGACTTTGTTTGATGCACCTAATGTATACTGTAAGATAAGCTTACTACAAATTTAAAAGGATACTAAGCACAATAATTAGCACACGAATGCCTGTATTTGTGTGTGTGGTATGAAGTATATGTGCATGTGTATATGCATATACCCCCCAACACACACATCTCCATAGATGTTGAAAAAGCCTTTGACAAAATCGAACATTCTTTTATGACAAAAGTCCTGGAGAGATCAGGAATACAGGAAAAGTACCTAAATATAATAAAGGCGATATACAAAATACCAATGGCCAACATCAAACTAAATGAAGAAAAACTCAAAGCAATCCCAATAAAATCAGGAACTAGACAAGAGTGTCCCCTCTTCCCTTATCTATTCAATACATTCTCAAAGTTTTACCTAATGCAGTAAGAGAATAAAAGGAGATTAAGTCAATAAAAATGAGCAAAGAAGAAGTGGAACTATCTCTATTTGCAGATGACATGATGGTATACATAAATGACCAACAAAAATCTACTCAGGAATTCTACAACTGATAAACACCTTCAGCAATGTAGCAGAATATAAGATTAACTCAAAGAATTCAGTAGCCCTCCAAAGCACTAAAGATAAAAGGGCTGAAAAAGAAATAAAAGAAACATCAACTTTTATAATAACTGCAAATAGAATGAAATACCTAGAAGTTACTACAACCAAAGAAGTATCAGATCTGTTTGACAAAAACATTAAATCACTGAAGAAAGAAATTAAAGAGGATATCAGAAAATGAAAAGATCTCCCATGCTACTGGATAGGTAGGATCAACATAGTGAAAATGGTAATCTTACCAAAAGCAATTTACAGATTCAATGCCATTCTCATCAAAATCTCAACACATTTTTTACAGACCTTGAAAGAACAATCCTCAATTTCATTTGGAGTAACAGGAAAGCTAGGATTGCTAAAAGAATTTTGCTCAACAAAAGACCCTCAGGAGACGTGACCATCCCCGACAGTCACCCACACACCTATGAACACCTGATTTTTGATAAAGAGGCCAAAAATATTCAATGGAAGAAAGATAGATCTTCAATAAATGGTGTTGGCATAACTGGATGGTACTATGCAGAAAAATGTAAATAGAACCAAACCTATCACCTTGCACAAAACTCAAATCCAACTGGATCAAAGACCTCAACATAAACCCAGCTACACTTAACTTTATAGAAAAGAAAGTAAGAAATACCCTCCAATGCACTGGCATAGGTGGCCACTTACTAAATAAAGCACCAGTAGCACAGACACTAAGAACAATAATCAATAAGTGGGACCTCCTGAAACTGAGAAGCTTCTGTAAGGCCAAGAACACGGTCAATAAGAAAAAAGGAAAGCCTATAGAATGGGAAAAGATTTCACCAATCCTACAAGTGACTCTAAACTATAGAAACAACTGATCTCTAAAATATAGAGAGAACTCAAGAAACTAGAGCCCCAAATCCTTAATAATCCAATTAAAAAATGAGGTTCAGAATTAAAAAGGGAATTCTCAGCAGAATTAAAAATGGCTAAAGGGCACATGAAAAAGTGCTTAACATCTTTAGCCATCAGAGAAATGCAAATTAAAACAACTTTGAGATACTACCTTATACCTGTCAGATGGCTAAAATCAAAAACACAGATGACAGCCTATGCTGGAGAGGATGTGGAGCAAGGGGAAGACTCCTCCATTGTTGGTGGGAGTGTAAGCTTATTCAGTCACTCTGGAATGCAGTGTGGAGGTTTCTCAGGAAAATGGGAATAACTCTCCTCAAGATCCAGAAATACCACTTTTAGGCATGTACCCTAAAGATGCATATTCACACCCCAAAAGCATTAGCTCAACTATGTTCATAGCAGCATTATTCATAATAGCAAGTACTATTGGCTGGATGTAGTCACTCATTAGTAACTTTAAAAAAAACAAAAAAAGGTGTTATTGTATACAAGAGCTCATGGCTAGAACATAATGAAATGACACAGTGCTTCACTTCTGCATTAATGACCTCTGGCAGGGTTGTGGGTGAGAAAAGACTTGTTTTCTTTAAGGATCTGGCCACAGGGAGTCTAATTATGCTTCAGTAAGTAAATGAGCAGCATGAATGGACGGTACATGTTTACAAGCACACACACACACACAGTTTATGTCTGTATGTTTATCAGGAAAGCAATGCCTCTCATTTGTGTAAAGCTTCTGCCCCCTCAAATAGTTTATCTGACAGATTATTTCTAGTAATTGCTTTATTTATATTATAGAAATCTTTAAAAACTAATACAACTTTCAATTTTATCAACCTATTGTAATTTTTTTACTTTTTATAGACTCAGTAATATTTTCAAAGCAAACGACAGAATTTAAATTCAATAATCTTGGCTCTAAAATCATCCAGGAAATTCTCCAATATCATCTGCTTCTAGTTTTGCTTTGATTTCTAGTGTGGTTGAGACAGTGGCTGTGTTTGCTTTGGAGCCACTAGAAGGTAGGAAAGGGATTATGTTGAAAAGCATCTCTCTTCTTTTTTTAAACTCTGGTGGCTTTAGGTCAGTACTGTACTCTGTGGATGACTTTCAGATTTTTTTCTGAGTTTTAAGTTGAAGAATGTCCACCTTATAAGAGGCCAGACATCATTCTTACAGGCATCTTGGATCTCTTTGCATTCAGACATTACAAGTTCTTTGAGGCAGCCTTGCCCTCAAAATTACAATATCTGTTTCTTTTCAGCTGCTTCCTAAGCATGGCTCTAGGACTTCTGAGTTTTGGTCTAAGTAGCAATTATCCTAGATCAAGCTTTGCTTCTGATACTGGCACAGCTTCAATCTTTGATGAAACTTTTGAAACTTCTCTATTAATTTTGGCTTACAGAATTGAAGGAGAAACTTTTTTAAGGGGGGTGCATCTTTTTTGATATTATTCCAGGAAACCTAAACGTATCCTTGGCTTGTGCAGGAAGAGTGAGGCTTTGGGTCATACTGGAGTAGCACTGGTTTAAGTTTCGTTTCCAGCAGTGAATTTTCCTCTTTATTTTGAACTTCAGAGAAACATATTTTTCTCTGCAGCTAGCAAGTAAGGCTTTTCACTGAGAATCCTCAAATAATTCAGGCTGTTGCAAAGTTTATAGGTTGCTCTCCACAACCTATGTCAAGACCCTTTTGATAAAGACAACATCTGCACAGCTTTTTGCTGGTGGCTACATAGAATCTTTTTTCCCTACATTTCTTTGGTACAGGTATAGCTTCTTTGGTACAGGGGGGTACTCAATACGTTATCAAAAGAAAAACATAAATACGAAGCCAGCCACAAACCCTTAATCTACAATGGCATACTACCTTAAAGAGATGCTAGGATGGTTGCATGAAACTTTGGCAGTAAGCGTAGCCAACCAATAACTAATAAGATTTACAGCTTACTCCACTAGATGAAAACCATGCCCAAAATTGCTTAGGTGACCAAGAACCTGAGAATTGGCATCCCAGTGACCTTGGGAAAAAACAAATAACACTTGTGCAAAAATTTTAAAAAAGAGTAAAAGAAAAAAATTGATAAAATGATCCCTAATGATATTATATACTGTGCTCATAGATTTTTGCCTTGTTCAGCTATAATTGGAAAAGCTTCTTCCTGCAGCTGATGAAAGCAAATATAAACACTTCCAGACATTTTTCAGAGAGTCAAAAATCTTGGAATACTTAGTTTTAAATGGGATGTTCTCTTCAAATCCCTTCCCTTTGAGATCTAGGAAACTCTCAGAAAATAATGAAGAAAGAATTTAAGAGTCAGGGGGAATGAAGGACACCAAGAGAACAAAGCCCTCTTAATCAACATGAACAAAACTCATGTGAACTCACAGAGACTGAAGCTGCACACGCAAGTCCTGCAGGGGTCTGTACTAGGTCCTCTGAGCTTATGTTATAACCTCCAGTTGAATGTTCTTATGGATATTATAAGGTCTCTGATTCTTATGCCTTTTCTTGGGCTGGTTTAGCTTATCCAACTTGCTCAACTCCACTGTGCTAGTTTTGTCTCTATTATATTTTATTTTGTTATATTTTAGGAAAATAAATAAATGAATGAAAGCATAGCCACTAGGTTATAGGTTAACAAATGAACTGTCATTTATACCTCCTGAGAGAAGAAAAACCAGTTTTTTGGGTTTTTTTTTTTTTTTTTTTTAGAAGTGACCTCATATTCAGGATTCAACTCATCCTCACTCTGTGAAAGGTAATTAAAAGGAGCTCTATTGTCTAAATGCTTTGGAATTATGAATGCAGCCGAATTCCTTGAGTTAGATGTTCTGAGGCCTCATCAGGTGTTCAAGACTTGCTGTATTTCCTCATCTTCCCATTTGATGGGAAAAGTATTATCCTTTCATTCTGGCTCTTACTTCATTTGTTTAAGAAAAATTACCAGAGAATACACCCGTCTCTTCTTTACTTCCTTTTCCCTCCTTCCCCCAGTGGATTTTTGCACATCCTGATGATTTCCCTGCTCAAGTAGATAATCCATCTTCCTGTACACCATTGCATTCATACCCCACTATATAGTCAACAGTGCTGTGGCTCCACTGAGGAGAGTGTGAGTAGCATCTACTCTTGATTTCAAACTTGGGTGTGTGGGGAGGTGCCTCCATCTGCTCCATACTTAGCTGATCATCAAGCCCAGCCTCTGCTACCACCTGGCAGGCAAGAGATGAGACAATGATGTTTTATACTTTTATTAAGCTACTGTATTTTATAATTTTATTTTTAATGTAACTTAATTTAAATGTGAAATAAAATAAAACTGGGATATAAACTAGAATAAATCTCCTAATAAAATGTTGGTTATGATTAACAGGCTTATCATGATTTCTTTGATTCAAAACCCTTTTATATTCTTTGTAGAATGAAATGAGAATTTCATGTTACGTATAATTCAACAGTTGGTGTTTATTTAAATCAGATATATTCAGTGAATTTAAATATGTACTAGGAATTTCCCCCTCATAATTGGGAATACTTTGAAGATACTCAGAAGACATAGAATCCTCTCACTAATAAGCTTTGATATACTGTAATGACTGGAAATATTTAATGTTCAGGGTAATTGCTCTCAGATTTAGACTCATCTCCCCAAAGAGTCAACTACCTAAAAAGGTACTTTTCTCCTCTGGTAACTTATGAAAAAACACAACCGACATGACCACAGGCTAAGCAAATTATAGAAAATCAGTTGAAATGAGAGATTTCCCCAACGGCTTATGATCTCTGTTTCCTCTCACATTACTACAAAAAGAAAAAAAATTACTTTCATGTTTGTAATTCTATCTGGAATCAGCTCTATCATATCTGGACTCCTTCAGCATGTACTACAACAAAGGCTTTCTTAGTAAAGTAATCACATTTTAAATTAACAAATGGATTTCATATCCATATCATTTAGAGATAATTGAATCAAAGCAATGTATTTTTGTTATAGTTTTTCTATGCCAAATTTTCTGCATGAGAATTAGTGTATAACAATTCAGAAAAAAATACAACTTTTAATAAAGTATTCATCTAAGGTTTCCAAATCTTAAAGAATATAAGCTTTTACTAGAAAATAAAGAACAATTTGGGTGTGATGAGCCACACCTTCAATCCTTGTACTTGGGAAGCAGAGGCAGAGCAGGTGGATCCATTTGAGTTAAAGGCCAGCCCGGTGTACAGAGTAAATTTCTTGAACAGCCAGAGCTACATAGTAAAAGCCTGCCTCAAAACAAATAAGCAAACAAGTAAATTAAATAAAGTTCAATAAATATTTAAAATGAGAAAGAATAAGAAATATACTTTGATCAACAAAGTGATTGATTATATTTATTAATTACTTATCTTTAGTGAATTGATGCCAATTACTTCAGACATTTGTACTTTCTGCAGAAAATTTGTTTTAATTTTTGTATTTAAGTATTAGTAAGATTAAATATTAACAAATTGTCTGAGCCTTTGGGTCACTACCCATAAATGTACAGAGCGAAGCTGGCAATAAAACAGTTTGAGGCATGAAGTACTCAGTGGGTAGAATGTTGTACTTATGTGTGGATCAATTCTTATTGCCACTTAAACATCTCCAAAATGGAGTTGTATACATATAGTTTTACATATGAGAAGTAGAGGACAGAGGAACAGAAGTTCAAGGTCATCCTCAGCTATATACCAAGTTTGATGAGATACTGTATCTCAAAACAAACAAACAAACAACAAAAGCAAAAAAAAAAAAAAAAAAGAAATAAATAGTTTTGTGCTCTGATTTACTGGTTCAAATGAGGCTCAGATCTCCTTTCACATGCAAAGATTATACAGTAACTTCCATAAGCTTTTCTGTACTAATGGATCATATGGTAAATAGCTTGTAAGCCAATATTGCTATGAAACAATGCCAACTGGTTTAGTCATATTTTTTGTCTTGTTAATACAAAAAAGACATGTTTGAACTAATTCTGCCCCAATCTACCTTTCTCATGGCCACTTTAATATTTTAAATGGAAGAATTTGATTCGTAAGTGAATAATAGAAGCAGGGTAAAAGATAAACAGGCTATAAACCACAACCCAAGAGATGCTAGGCAGAGAGGATACAAAGAGGGATACACATGGATTGCCCCAGGAAGGGGAAATAGTAAGATCTCCCTGGTAAACTGAGAGTGTAGAGGAGAGAGAAGATGGGGGTGGGAACATGAGGGCCGCAGATGACCAAGATGGTGGAGGGAGAGAGAGGAAGAGCAATGAAAGAAGTATCTTGACAAAGTGAGCCACCAAGGGGTTAGGGAGAAACCTGATGCTAGGATAATCCACAGGAAATCACAGGGCTGTCCCCAGGTGAGACTCCTAGCAAAGATGGAAAAAGATGCCTGAACTAGCCTTCCCCTATAATCACACTGATGAGCACCCTAACTGGCATCATAGAATCTAAATCCAATAACTGATGGGAAGTAGATCCAGATTCCCACATCTTAAAAGGCGTGCGGCCAAATTCCTGGAGTTTGATTGAAGAGAGGAAGGTGGTAGTAGAGGAGCAAGGGGGTGCTAAAAGAATGATGAAGAAAGCCAGAGACAGCTGACCAGAGCTAATGGGAACTCACAAATGTCAGACTGACAGCTGAGGTCCTGCATGGGAATGAACTAGGATCTCTAAATGAGGGTGACAGTTGAGTAGATTCATATTTTTGTGGGCCTTCTGCCCATGGGACAAGGAATTATTTAGGGTATATAGAGGGTGATTTTTAACACCCACCCTCTACTGTGGGATGCCTTCTCAGCCTTGATACAGGGAGGGGCTTGGTCCTGCCACATCATAGTATACTATTCTGTGCTGACTTCTCAAGGGAAGCCTTACTCCCTTTGAGGAGTTGATGAGGAGTGGGATGAGGGAGAGGTGGGAGGTATTAAAAGAAGGAGGGAGAAACAGTGTATGTTATATAAAAGGGAAAAAAGCTTCTTAAATAAAATTTAAAAAAGAAAAGAAATAACATTTGTCAGTGAAGCTTCAAGTGATTAGAATTTTGAGTTATTATATTAAATTTTATGGCATATCACTCTGCATTTCTTTTTTATTTGTATTATATGATCATATTTGTGATCCTAGCACTTTAAAATTTTACCATGAGTTTAAGGTTGGTTCAGGCTACTCAGTTCTTGCTTAAAATAAAAACATGGCAAGAAGTAAACACATAATCCAATAAAATAAAATCAGCAAAAAGACTACTGGAGACTAAGTTTTACAGCTTTTAAGTCAGTACTATGAATTCTCTTTCCTTTCCTTCCCAACACATGTACTTTCACACATTTAGAATGTATTCATTGCTCCAATAATAGGCTTTAGTAAAAATTTTCATATAGGCAGAATTGTATTCTGAGCACATTTAAGTCTATTTTCTTCTAATGTATTTAAATAATTCCAATAATTAAAAATAACTGTGCTGACTACGGGCTTGGAGAATTATCAGCAATATTTAGGTGGAAAGCTACAAATTATGATCGAAAGTACTGGGTTTTGTTTGTTTGTATGTTTTGGTTTTTTTCTGTTTTTTGGTTTGGTTTGATTTGTGATTGTTCATGACACTGAGGAACTGTGATTGTACACATGGAAGGAATCTTCCAAGTTTGTCCATAGCATCAAAAGAATAAGAGCTGGTTGAATTTTCACTAAAGTCTCCAATATTCCTATGAAAATGTAATTCTCTTCAATTAATTCAAATTAACCTAGTTCATGTTAATATCTTTTCCTGATAGTTCTTGTTTTTTATTACTTATATAGTGTTTCACAGACATTATCTATGTGGGACCAGATAAATATTTAAAAATATTTATGGCCATGTATTCTCTGTAGCAGCTACTTAGGTAGGTGGCCTGCTGTTATTAAAGTAACCCTCAGACAACATGAAAATGCATGAGTCAGGTTGAGGGCAGTGAAATAACCAGGGTGCTCTGAGCAGTGAAATTTTCTGGCAAGTTGTGTTGGAGTTTGTATACCCATTCTCCATTGAGTAGCCTCTAAGATCATACATATTCATAATTACAGGAGAGATTTGGAACTGCTGCACCATGCTGTGCATGAATACTCATTGTACCTGTGTTATGTTATCAACATTCTTCTTGCACCTTTTTATTTTTAAGTTTCAATGCAAAACTGATAAATGCATCCCTTTCTGGTGGAAATGTGACACTGTGGATGACTGTGGTGATGGATCTGATGAGCCTGACGACTGTCGTGAGTATTCTAAACACTGGGTTTAGACTTTAGATTTCTTTACATTCTAGACTTGTGGAAATCATCTTGGCTTTGAGTAAGGCATTTTTCATACATTCCCATCAAAAACAGAGAGTATTTTATTTTACAATTCTTATAAAAATGCTAAGAGAATGGTTGCAATATCTTGGTTTTGTCTTTGGTGACCTTTTTTTTTTGAGCAAGATGTTTGCTTTACAGTGATCAATAGTATAATAATTGCTGTGATAGTTGACTTAATGTATACAGCAAATTTGAAATACAAATCAGCAAAATGTAGAAATCCCTTTCATATAATTGATATAATCTCATATCTTCCTGTCAGTGTAAAAATCTTTAAAATCCTTGAGGAGTCAGACTTTTAAAGGCTAATTATTATTTATGGTAAATTGATTTGATTTGTCTTTAGCAGCTACTAAAAACGGCTTCTGACAGAGACAGCTGTGGTTAGATCCTCTAGGTTAGCAATCATTGCTAACTGAGGTGGTGATGGGAAACCAGAGAACTTCCTGGAAATTCTGTTATAGTTCACTCCAATAGGTCATTCCAATCCTTCCTTGTCAAGTTGAAGATGCTTGCACTCAATCCTGATAATTCCTTCAGTGTCTCTGTGCATAGTTTCCCTGACTTGGCTCTGACAATTCATCCATGAGTTGGCCTTGATTGGCCTTGACAAATAAGTACAAGATCCTAAGGTGTGCACTGAAGAGAGGACTGTTTAAGTGAGAGGCAGTTATTTACTTCTGAAGAACTTTCTAGGACTTTAAAGCTTTGTCACATTTTCAGATTATTACTTAAAAGAAAACTGTTTACTCTTTCTTCCCACCACCAACCTCATACCCTGGAAGTTGTCTTCACATTTATGTGAAGAGCAATAATCAACCTTTTTGTGCAAAGCAAAATGAAAGATGAGTTTATTTTTTCTGCAGTAAACAATGCATGAGGAGAAGGACTTGGAGACAATAGGTATAAAGTTATTTTTTTGAAAGTTTTTAAATTAGAACAAATGCCAAAATAAGGATTGATATGAGTGATGAGGAATGCTTATTAAGTCTTTCTATAAAAATTATTTTCTTCACAATAAAAAGTTATAGATATAGAAAATAAAGTAAATATGATTTGACTTTATATATTTAAAAATAATGGCATGTACATATTAGTATTCTAATAATATGACTCTAAGATGACCTCTACTTACTAGAGTCACCACTGTTGAAGGAAACACAGCCATAAAGATCTACATCAAAGTCAAAATCATAATGATGGTTCTCCTAAGTATCTGCACCTTGTGAATTCTATTTGCAATCCTAAAATAATGTTTTATTCCATTGGTGTGAGAAGTTAACTGTGGAGTTAATAAAAGTTTCTCCTAGTTGCATATTTTCAGAATACATGTTTTCTAGTGCTTATGTTCATTTAAACAATTCAGAAAACACGCATTGCTGGTTTATTGTTCTTATCCTGGTTAAGCATTGGTATATTCATAATTTATTTTAATTAAAAAGTAAATATATATAGTGATGTCATATATGTGTTCTAATATAGGTGCACATATATTAAATAGTTAATTTAAGCCATTTATCTTATTTTGTATGCTCATTATTTATTTTGACTTTAGAACATGTAAAATCTTTTTAACAATCATCAAGTATGAAATATGCTATTATAAAACATAGTCCTTATGATGTGTAATCAATCCATAGAACTTATTTTTATTGTCTAATTGAATTTTTGTGTCCTGTGGCCAAGATCTTCCCAGTCTTCAATTTCCTAGCCTCTAGTAACTATCATTTAACTGTTTGTTTTTATGAGATTATGTTTGTTTTAAAATTATATATATATATGTATATAAGTATAAAAAGCAATGAAAAAATATTTTCTCTTTCTATACTTGGATTATGTAATGTGATTAATGCTTTCTAGGTCCATGCAAATTGTCACAAATGAAACTGCCTTCTTATTTAAGCCAATGATATCTCAGTGTTTATCTGTGACATGTCCTTGTTCATCTGTCTATATATACTTAAGGTGATGCTTTTCTGAGCCACTTTAAGTAACACTGCCTCAAATACCAGTGTGGTAACAAATTTCCAACAAACTTATTTTATTCCTTTTGTATGTCTACATATATCAGAACCACCAAAGAGAATGCCAGTTCTATTTCATTGTTAAAGAAACTTCTCAAAAATTCCTGTGCTCTGGACTAATTTATATAGCTATCAACAGTGTACAGTTCCTTTTTCCACATTTGACCAATATTTGGCAAGCTTTTTCTTTTAAAAATAATAGTTATTTTGATAGATGTAAGCTGATACCTCATGGTTTTAATATTTATTATTTTTGAAATTAGAAATGTCTTTTACACTAATCTTTAAGCATTTATTCCATCCTTAAAACTGCTTGTTGTTAATTTATGTCTGTGTTAACTTTGTTATATGTTTATGTGTCCATAACTATGATATATATGTTTGAAATATTTCTCCCTTTCCATAGATTGTCTCTTCTACTATTTTTTTTTTTGCAAATGCATTTTAGATTGATATCATGACCTTTTTCTCTTGTTACCTAAGCTTTGGAGATCAGTTTTTTATCCATACTCATAGAAACAATTCATTATATGATTTAGTAGTAGTTTTGAATAATAAAAAAATCATTTATTATAATTGATTTTCCAATAACATTTTTGTGAGTATTAGCACATAAATATTTACTTGTAGCTGGCTAGGACAGATCCTTAAATATCTAGTGACATGGCACATTCAGAGCCATGGTGCTTTAAAAGTGGCATATATAAAACTGTGAATGGAATGGATAATTTATAAATACTTTATTTTGACATTTTATATGTAGGAGTGTTTTGCTTATATGCATATCTCTGTACAACATGTGCCTGTTAAGACCAGAAAAGGACGTTGATAAATTAGAATTAGAGTTAAAAAGAGTTGTAGCCACCATGTGAATGCTAGGAAGTATTTTTTGCATCTCTGGAAGAGTAGTAACTGTTTTTACCTGCTGAGCCATCCTCCCTGCCCTAGTTTGTGTTTGAGTAGCTGTCTTATCAAAATTTGTTTATATTGACTGCCTGTAACCTCATGTATGAAAGCAAGCAGGCCTGATCCAAGTATCATACACTTGTAAACTATAGCACTGTCCATGGTGTTTGTTTAAACACTATGTTGATATAATATATGTTTAAGAAAAACTAGTCTGAAATATCGGAGAACAGAGTCATCTCTCCAAACTTTTTGTTTTTGTTTTTGTTTTTTTGAGACAGGATTTTCTGTTTAATAGTCCTGGCTGTCCTTAGAATTGCTTTGTAGATCAGGCTGGCCTCACAAAGACTCTTCTGCCTCTGCCCTTGCCCCCAAGTTCTGGGACTAACAGCATATATCACTGCCTGTAAAACAATAAAAATTTTCTATCATTGCAAGTTCATATTACATTTGGTATAATGCTCTAAGGAGGCCTGATCTAAGTATCACACATTTGAATGCTTATGTAGTACTCTTCATATGAAGACAATGATCAGTGTGTGCAAATGCATGTTTGCTCATATATACATGGGGAGTTCAGAGGTCAATGCTGTGTTTACTCCTAGGATGAGACAGTAATTCCTAGCCTGGTACTTGATGAATAGTGTAGGCTGTCAGGTTCACATTCTTTCTGTCTATGTTGTCCCAGAGCCCACGGTAACAGATGTGTATGGTGGTATTTTAAGTATATACCACCATACACATCTGTTACCCTGGGCTCTGAGATTTGAACTCAGGTCCTCAGGTTTGTTCAACATTTCAACAACCATGATACTACCCCCAGCCCATAAATTATATTTTTAGTTATTGTTTGTATGTTTGCATTTTACTTCTCTGGTAATAGAGTTTATAAAGTGCTTTTTCAGGAGGCCATCTGGGGTGCCCATTACTAATATGGTCACCAGGACCTAATAGATCTCTAGATGTGAAGCTTTCACTTATTCTCAAGATATATTCAATGCAAAATATCAATAACAGTGTCAGAAAATTTCTGCTTAAGACATCAGGAACTTAGATTGCCATCTACAATATCTGTATGCTTTCTCTCCTAGCTGAATTTAAGTGCCAACCTGGCCGATTTCAGTGTGGAACGGGACTCTGTGCACTGCCTGCTTTCATCTGTGATGGGGAGAATGATTGTGGTGACAATTCTGATGAACTTAACTGTGGTAGGTGACTAAAGCCCTAACTTGGGCACAAAAAGTATCGATTGCTCCTGAGTACTCTGATTTAAATGCATACTTGGGTCCCAGGTCACATTATTTTCTTCTTTTTGTCTTAGACACACACGTCTGTCTGCCAGGTCAGTTCAAGTGTACTAAGAACCAGAAATGTATCCCAGTAAACCTCAGATGTAATGGACAAGACGACTGTGGTGATGAGGAAGATGAAAGGGATTGTCGTAAGTCTCAAAGAATGTCCTGTGTGTTTAGACTTTAGAATGCTAAGTGAAACTAGAATAAAAATTAATCTTCACAAAGTCAGGCAGTGTAGAAAAACGAGAAAAATATGAACAAGAAATGAATAGATTTTGCCAGTTGCAATGCATTATTTAAAATGTTCTACACAAAGCAATGAGAAAAATTTAAAAAATACAAATAATTTTATTTTAAGAGCTACATGGAGATTGCAGCAGACACAAGGAGGATATGCTCACCCACAACATTATAAAGCAATAAGATATTTTTCTATAATTAACTTTTACCCATATCAAGTATTGGTGCTTTATGCCTATTCACTAATGAGTTATGGAAAACTAGTTTCTATTTTAATTATATATTTTTGTGCCATAAAATGCCTGTTAAAATTATTCAGTATAAAACAAAATTAGTAGTAAGTGATGCTTTACATGGTAATCCCTAAAATCTTCTTAAAAGAAAAATAGTAAATTATTGTTGTTCTTGTCACTTTATACTTCCAACTCCATCCAAATTTCAAATACATTTAAAAGAAGTCAAAACACTATATTCCACGTGTAATAACGGATGAGTTGTTATATTCATATATGTGCATACAGAGAGAGAAAAAGTGGGGAGAGGAGAGAAGAGAGAGCAAGAACCTGAAAGATGGACCACTTGTCAATTTTCTGGTTTTCAACAAAACTGCTATGAATATGTGAATATTTCTGTCCTGCTGAAGTTTTATTTTGTCCTCTAAAACTTATCAGTAAATAATGTTCAGTCATCCCACATCTTGATTAAGATACTGTGTTCTGAACAGGGTTAGGAACAGTTCACACAGCTGCCCACTTTAGCAGGGGGTCGTAGAAAATGGACAGAACAGTGATGCAGCTCAAAGTCTGAGTCAAGCCTTTACCACCCCTTTCAAAACTACACACAACTTCTGAAGATTCTTATTAAACTTAATACCTTTTGATTTCTTCATTCACTTATTATCTCTCAAGTTTAGTATTTTGGCTTATAAAATGAATAAAACAGGGCTCTAAAAATATTTGAAAAGTTTTTTGAGAAACTGAATTCTCCATCTTAAAAAAAAAGTGATTTCTAAATATATTTTCTGTAGCTCATTTGAAAATGCTGATTTTATTTATGTATCATCACAAAAAAAATGTTTTTCTTTCTGTTTGCAGTGGGGGAGGCAATTGGATGCACTTTATAGGATTAAAATTTAAGTTTCCTCTGATCAGTAACCTATTAATGAAAAACAAGTTTTCATTGAATTGTCTCAACTGCTTGTCTAATAACTTTATATAAATAGTATATCCATTTGTGCTGAATGTTTTCCATTAATAGATATTTTTTTATTAAGCTGAAAACAGCTGCTCTCCTGACTACTTCCAATGCAAGACTACAAAACATTGCATCTCCAAGCTGTGGGTTTGTGATGAGGACCCAGACTGTGCAGATGCCTCTGATGAAGCCAACTGTGGTGAGTGCTTCACAGCTACAAAGGTCAGCTCTATGCCATATTCTGAGACGAATACTGCAGGAAAAAAATATGAACACATCTCAGAATCAAGTGTACATGAACAAATAAGCATCAATGTTCTAAGGGTTCTAACAAGTTAAATGAGTTGTTTACAGAAAACAAGCTGAGATGGAAATGATGTGAATGATTTGTTTAATAAAAGCATGGATTAAAATGGAAGGAAATTCATTTGGTGAGCTGTTACAGAAAGCAGAGGTTAAGATGTAAAGGAACCCAAGGGATGAGCTGTTTAGAGAAATTCTTGTGTAAATGAAAACATAATAGATAGGAAAGTGAATAAAATATTGACTCTATTATAGTAGTTTCCTATGATGGTGGAAATTGTTTTGCAGTGGTACTCTCTGCAAATTATTTTCTGGCACAATGTTCCTTAAACATTTAGAATAAAGAATACAGTCCAGGTCACTGCAAGGTATGGTGTCAAGACCATGACGGGAGCAAAAGCAGCTCATAAGTACAACTCCTTTTATCAAGATTTATTAAATACAAATAAATAAATCTACTTGACATTCAGAGAAAAGAAAGCATTTAAACTAGTCATTGATTAAGGCAGATGAAATTTTTGCAGAATGAATATGTTACTTCTAAGTGATTCAGAATTGTAAAAGTACATTTAAAAGATTCCTCATTGGTAATTTAGTTAAAATCATAAGGTTCTGCAATTCCATGTATATGGAAGAGCAAAAATGTCATAGTGTTCTATAATAGTCAGTTACAACTTGGTATGCATGAATCATAGAGTCTCTATCCATACTGTTCATCAGTCCTACCATTATTAGGGGCTTTGGTAAGCAAGTTGATTTCCCTGGCCAATTAGCTATGTTGTCTTCTTCAAGAATTTTAATCAAGGCAAATATGATTAGGTAATAAATTTGGATTATTTAGTGGTTAAGGTGTACTTTTGATAGTTTAATCCTGAAACTCTAACATAATTTTGTTTTCGATAGATTATATAAATGAACATAAATTTCTGTTCAAGTAGCTTTACATTCTCTTTAGTTTGATTATTTCATCATGGTATTGAGCATATTCAGCCAAATACATAGGACGGATTGGCATGTGCTTTGATTGTTTTTCTCAATACGTGGTCAGAAAATTTGAGTAAGGTTGTTTATGCCTTAGGAAAGTAAGAAATCGGTAGATCTAGATATAGAGCCAACACACATGAAATGAAAAACTATTCTAAACATGTGTATATGAATAGCAAGTTATGATATCTATAATAGGACCAGAAGGATGACACAATGGTAGAGGTTCATGCATACAGGCCTGAGGACCAGAGTTCTAGCAGTTATTCTCACAAGGTTGCAAGAGATCAACGACTTTTCTAAACGAGTGGTCCTCTGGCTTCCACACATGTGCTGTGACTTGCATGATCAGTCACTCAAACAGAAATACATACAGAAGGACATACATACATAATAAAAAATAGAAATTGACATATTTTCTGTTATGAGGCTTATTATTTCCCAGTGTTTCAGTATATGAATATGTATAAACAAGTAATCCTTTTTCTTGCTGAAAGTTATTTTTATATATTATAATTCTTAAAATGTATTAGAAAATTAAACAAAAAAAAACATTTAATAAACCTGTGTTGTAAACATTTTTTATGGATGTTCATTTTGATAGGTTTGACAAAACACAGAGGGAGTACAACATACCCCTTACAGTCAGTAATGAGTTGTACTGTAATTAAACTGTGGGTCTTAGAATGAGGCTAAGGAGTGAAACTCAACTCCAGGAGAGATGCCTGCACCTAGATCAATGTAATACATTATTGCTGTGCTTAATCATTTGTGAATTTGCTTCAATTTACAGTTAATATAGCATTTTGCAAATTCTTATTCCACAATAAAGCAGAGTGAAAGTTACAAAAAGATAGCACATTAAAACTGACATCTAATTAGTGATTAAGTCAGTGTTTCATAACAGTTACAAACTGATGCAGTATATTATGAGTAGCAAAAAGTGATGTGAACCTTTATGTTATGTCATGTTAAAGGGGATAGTAGAATCTTATTACAGTATCTCTCTTTGAAATATTTAGAGAAATTTGAAAGCATGCCTTTATTATTCGAATTCAGAAGTAGTGCATCTGTCCATCAACACCCTGAGATTTCTTGAAATTCTGTAACCTAAACATCCAATGGAATTCAGAGTACTGAGTCATTTTTCTTGTAAAGGCCCAAACTTCCATATATATACATCCTTTTCTCTGGTCTTATAGTTTATTGATACATGGGACCACTTGAATGCAGATTTTCATAAACATGTGCTTGTTTCTACAAAAATCATCTATCCTAATATCTTATACTTTTTTCATTCTGAATGATGGATTTTTAAAAAATCTCCTAACATTCTGAGAAGCCATTATAATATAACATGCCTGGATACCTTATATGGTATACATCTCCCAGTGGAGTTTGTGCTTGCTGATATAATTCTAAAACTTTAAAACAATCACATAGTTCCATGTTTCTCTTTTAAAAGCTTGCCCATTGCAATTCTTGTTTCAGCAATTGAAAGCTCTTAAAAGTAATGATTGAGTATCAGATATTTCAAAGCACTCAAACAGCAGTAATGAAAATGAATGGTTTTTAAAGCTTGGCAAGGTGAAAAATTATTTACTATGTACAAAAAAATTTCAGTAATATTTCAGCAACAGTAAGTTTAGCGTGGTTTATGCTATTTAGGCATATAGCATGTTTTTCTTTTATGTACTTGCTTTGAGAAATTCACTCATTTATACCTGTGCTGCCAGGACAGTTACCTCTCCTCTGCTTGCTCTGTGTGTGTGTGTGTGTGTGTATGTGTGTGTGTGTGAGTGAGTGTGTGTGTGTTTGTGTGTGAGTCTATTCGCAAAATAGACTATGTGATTCAGAATATGTCGCAAGAAGCTAACAGGAAGCCCATACAAGAAGGCAGGTAGCCTCAAAATTATTCTAGACTTGGGAGAGATCTGTAGTAAACTGAAAAGCTATTGCCTTTCGTGTAGTAAGAATTTAAACTGAATTGATATAGAAACCAATTTACTTTAACAGAAAGTGCAGGTGATATAGTTGTTTTCTTTAAAAATATCATCAGGTAGCTTATATACTGTGAGTTTTTTTGTGTGAAAAAATTCCTTAACATGCTTTTTTTTTATTTTTTTTAACTCTCTAAGATGACAAAATAGTCACCTGTGAACATTTTTCTATGATTTAGAGTGAATATTTACAGTAGCTTATGAAGAGAATAAGCATTATCATTTTATAGAAAAGACTAGAAAGTGTAGACTTTAAATTAAGATTTGTAAGAGAAACTTTTGGGGGAAAATGCTTGGTTAATCAGATTTTACTGTACAAATCCTCATTTAAATAGACTTTGAAGTATTATTTTCATACAAGGTTCTCCTCACTTGTATTTTCAACTATTATTATATTTGCTTAGCACCATGTCTGTATGTCAGTGCTGAATATTACTAAAATCAATAACTGTAATAAAAGGTTTCATTGCTTCATATTTTAATCTGTAGTACTTGGTAAAGCATCTACATGTAAATAAAATATGTGCAGTTTTTAAAAGGTTTATTAAAATAAACCTATATATGTTCTTATAAAAATAACTTTGCGTATCCAAGCATCAACATTACTTGTGAATAGTCAATTTTCAGATATAAATACTCTGTGACATATGATAAGAACAAGCCAATTATATTAGTTTCACAACTATGTGCAATACTTGTGTAGAAAATGATAGAAGTTGGAAAGCTGAGGTGGACTTTGGATGTCAGCGCTACATGGATGATGGACATTTAGAGTAAGTTATTGCTTATTCTAATGTTATTTAAAATATTTGCCTTCAAAATGGCATTTCCTTTATACATATTATCTTATTGTAAAAGACTGCCCACCAAAATTTTTCATGAGGTAAGCATGAGTTAAAAATAACTCTTAAGGACAAGTGAAAGATCTTGTCTGTGACTCATGACTTTTCACACTGTGAATTCTATTTTTCACATATTTTCCTTCCTGCCTCAGTGCTAATACAGATACATTCCAAGAACTCACTTATCTGTCTTCCTTGATGGAGGCTGAGAATTTTCTGAATGTTAAGTAAAAGCAAAAGAAATATGAAATCATACTGTTCTCCATAGTTTGTTAAATTTTACTTTGTTTCAAAACTATGTTTTTGATTAATATCATTTTGATTATGTGAACCATATACCTTATATGGTCCTGGGTCATTTTTAATTTTAATGAGTGTTTCAAGTTCTTCCATTTCAATTTATTAAACAACTGAATATTGTATCATCATGTATAATAATATCACTATGTAAATATATTTTCATTATTCAACCATCAGCAGAAAAATATTTGGGTCTGAAGATTTGTGTATTACTATTCCATTGCTGTGATGAAGCACCATGATCATAAGGAACTTATGAAACTTTATATTGCCTTACCAGTTTTAAAGGAATATGAGTTGACTCATTTATAGTGGAAGGTAGACATGACAGAAGAAACAGGTTTGGTCACAGGATCAGAAATATGATAGATTATATCTCTGTCACAAGAAACAAAGAAACAAAACTGGAAGTGGCCCATGACTATGAAATCTCAAAAACTATCTATGATTTACTTCATTCTATATGGCCCCACCTCCTAAGATTTCATGGACAGAATAACCAAATATCATGTATTCAAATACACTAGCCTACAGGTAACATGTGTTATTCAAAGAACAATTTTGTACTCTGTTGTCCCAAAATGCATTTCTTCGAACTTTGCAATGGCTAATAATCATTTCTATTGCAACACTGAATAAATGAAATGTCTCTTTTTTAGAGATTCAAGGTAACCTCTTACAGTGATCTTCTGTAAAATCAAAGAGCAAACTGCAGGTTTTCAGCATCCAATGCTATAAATTACACATTTATGTCTGTAAATGGAAAAATAAGTTAATAGTAAGAAAATTCTGGACCAATTTATTAAGGTAAATATTAAATCATATAGCTCCTTTTCTAGTATCAAAGAGATTGATGGCTCAGTCCCTCATGCATCATGTATTCCTCTCTTCAATTAGTTAAACTCCTTTTATGGAGCTCTTGTTGGAAAGTGACTCATGGATTCGGCACCTCAAGCATCTTAATGTTGTCACCCAGGCTTCCTTTTCACAGTTTCTATCAAAGTCCTATTAGAGAGTCACCAGTACTTCTGTGTCACATATTTCTGGCCTCAGTACTTTCTGAAACTACAGAAGAAGGACTCAAGACTTCCTTAATCTTTAAGTGTCATGCCCCCATTTCAGAATTATGTGAAAAATGTTACCAGATAGGATTGACACACAGAAACTTTAACAACATTTGCAGAAGCTACATTGTTTAGTTGCTTTCCTGGAGGTGAAAATTTCATAAGTTGCTTTTCAGATATTAGAAGCTTAGCTCCATGAGGTCTTTTACTAATGTTACCCTTCCCTTAGGTTTATTGCTCAGTGAGTGGTCTCTCCTTAATGACACTAGGCAGCTGAACAATTATAACTACTCTGTTATTACAAGCCTTGGTTGCAACATTAGCTTTCCTGGTGTTCTCTTCCTCATCAAAGTCTATCTCCTGGATTTTTTTTTTTACCACACTTTTTAAATATATAGTCTTGCCCAAGAGAAATCATTTGTAACTGTGTCACATACCTAATATTATATTGCCTTGATAGTTCCTCTTCCAAAGAAATGAGTCTATTATGTTCCAGCTTATTATTATGTAAGTTCTAAGGAAATGGTAAAACATACAAACAAACAAACAAAACAGAGTCTGTGCCAAAATATCACAGGAGTGGCTTCAACTAACCCTGGTAAGGTTAGCTTACAGAATTCCATCATTTTTCTATTCTAAATTAGAAAGTCTTTCAAATGCCGCCAAAAATCAAGATCAGGTTTTCACATTAACACCTGGTTTCTGGTACTGACTTCTGTATTTCTTACTTTTCTGTTGCTGTCATAAAACACAATGTCCCAAAGCAACTCAAGGAAGAATTTCTTTGAAATATCTTTCAAGGGAAAAGCCCCTCAATGTAGGAAGGCAAAGGAGCAAGCTGTAGGCATGATATCAGGAAGAGAAAACGTAAGAATTGATCATATCTCAACAATAAGCAAGAAGCAGATAGATCAATATGGAAATGTGAGGAGGCTAGGGAAATTTCATATCTTTCCCTTAGGAAAGTATTATCCAGCAAAACAGTGACACTGGAATCCTCTCTAAGAAGCACAACAAAAGGAGATTGGGTGCTCACTTACAAAAGCATAAAGAGAGCATTTTCTCACTGAAGTTATCACTAGTAGTATAGCTGAATCGTATATCTAATTTTAGATTTTGAGGAAACTTCACATTGATTTATATAGTAGTACAACAGTGTTTTCCCATAATCATGTAACATTTATCATCCTTTCTTTTTTTCATCATTTTAAAAAATTATGACCATTCTAATTGGGACAAGATGAAGTGTCAAATACTTTCAATTTTTATTTTCCTGGTAGTTAAGAATGTTAAGAATATATCTGCCAGGAGTGGAGACTGAACTAAGCAATATTGGGACAGTGGAACCATGAGACTGTCTGCTGCCTGCCCAGGGAGGGAATGGGGAGTTGTGGAGATGAGAGAATGAACTGATGTGTTGGGAGGGGGAAGGGACCTTGAATAAGGATATACAAGGATAGAAAGTGTGACTTCTTTGTTAATAATAATAATAATAAAATAATATATCTCAGTCATTTGTATCTCTTTATTTTCAGAACTTTCTGATCAATTTCATTTTACCATTTTTATATTTAGTCTTTTTAATTTATTCTATATTTTGTGTACTAACTCTTAGAAGTATAGTTGGTATATATTTTTCATATGTTGTCATTTGAATTCTCATTCAAATAATGAAATTTTTTGATATACATAAATATTTTAGTTACATATGTCATATTCTAACTGCTATTAATATATGAATTATTGACATCCTATTTAGAAAGACCTTTTCTGTGACAATGATTTCAGGTCTATTCCCTGCTTTCTCTCTATTGCATTCAGTTTATCAAATCTTGTATTGAGATTTCGATGATATTGGCATTGAGTTTTGTTGGTGATATGTGCAATGTGGGCTCCATTGTTGTATTGTATTGATCAATGAGTCTATTTTCATTTTATTTCCATTGTTATGTTAATAATATAAGTCTATAATGTGACTCAAAATCTGGTAGGGTAATATAGCATTTTTTCTATTATTCAATGAAATTTAATATTTTGATATTTTGTTTCTATGTGAAATGTAATTATTTTCTCAATTTCTGATGAAGATTGTATTATATATTTAGGTTGGTTTTTGACAGGATGGCTATTTTTATACTATTAGGTCAGCCAATACATGATTGTGAGATGTGTTTTCATGTTCTCTTATCTCTCTTTTCAACATATTTATTTACTTTACACTATTTTTAAGTCTGAATAGTATAAACTTCTCACTTACTTGGTTAGATTTACATACACACCACACACACAGAATTATGGTTATTAAAATAGAATTATTTCTCTGATTTTTTCTTGGTAGAATTATTGTTTATTTTTGGAAAGCTATTGATATTTATCTGTGTTAACTTTGTAGCATGAGATTTTGCTCAATGTGTTTGTCAGGCGTAGGGAAGTTCTAGTGGAGCCTTCAATATCTTTAATATATATAATCTTATCATCTGAAAATTAGGATACTTTGACTTCATTTCATAGTTTACCTCTTTATCTTCTTCACTTGTGTTACTGCTCTAGCTAAGACAATAAGCACTATATTGAACAATAGTGATGAGTTCATTTTCTTGATTTAATCCAAATCCTTAGCCATGTGAGAAATGCAAATCAAAACTAATCTGAGATTTCCTCTTAGATCTGTAAGGATAAGATCAAACACACAAGTGACATCTCATGCTGGCAAGGATGTGGAGTAAGGGGAAAACATCACAAACAGTGGAAGTAAAAATTTGTATGGCAATTTTGGAAATAAATATGGCCATTTTTTAGAAAATCTGGAATTAATCCACCACAATACAGAGTTATATAATTCTTAGGCACATAGCCAAAGAATGCTCAACTCTTCTACAAGAACACTTGCTCATCTATGTTCATAGGAGCTTTACTCATAATAGCCAGAAACTTGAAACAATCTACATGTCCCTGAACCAAAGACTGGCTAAAGAAAAACAGCACGGTAAACTGTGCCCCTGAACACACCCACAGCACCTGCTGAGGGAATCTGCACGGCTCCCCACCACGACCTCGATCTGAGCAAACTGAGCGAGCCAACTACAGGGGTCTCTGAAGGGCAGATTCGGACCCTGGCCAGAGGTGAGGAGGGATCAGTGGGCCTCAGCGCCTGTGTCCTAGCCTGGGAGGGAGAGTTGAGCTCCCATTGCTTCCAGTTCCGCTCCCAGGACAGAGTGCTCTCTGCAGAGTCCCAGCGCACTCTGGAGCAGGGGCAGGTGAACTGTGCCCCTGACCACACCCACAGCTCCTGCTGAGGGAATCTGCACGGCTCCCACCATGTCCTCAAACTGAGCAAACTGAGCGAACCAACTACAGGGGTCACTGAAGGGCAGATTCAGACCCTGACCAGAGGTGAGGAGGGATCAGCAGGCCTCAGTGCCTATATCCTAGCCTGGGAGGGAGAGTTGAGCTCCCATTGCTACCGGTTCCGCTCCCGGGACCGAGTGCTCTCTGCAGAGTCCCAGCACACTCTGGAGCAGGGGCAGGTAAACTCTGCCCCTGACCACACCCACAGCTCATGCTGAGGGAATTTGCACAGCTACCCATCACAACCTCGAACTGAGCGAAACAACAACTGCAGGGGTCTCTGAAAGACAGAATCAAACCCTGACCAAAGAGGTGACAGGAGGCACACAAATCCGAGTGCCACAACTGACCAGGAGCCATCTAATCGTGAACCACTGAAGCCATGGGCAAACGTCAGTGCAAGAAATTACATAATAATATAAAGGACAATATGGTAACTCCAGAAGAGAGTGGCGATCTTACAAATACAAGACCTGAACTGAGCAATGAAGAGGAAACAGAAGGGAGCAACACCAAAAATTCCTTTTTGATGATCATCGAAGCTCTAAAAGAAGATATGAATAAAAGCCTTAAAGAAATAGAAGAAAATACAAACAAAAAATTGGAAGAGATGAATAAATCTATGAAAGAAACATGCCAGGAACTAAAAGCTGAAATAGAAGCAATAAAAAAGGCACAAAATGAGGCAAAGATGGAAATAGAAAACCTGAAGGAAAAAGCTGGAACCACAGATACAAGCATAACAAACAGACTTCAAGAGATGGAAGATAGAATCTCTGAAGTGGAAGACTCAGTAGCTCAAATAAATATATCATTCAAAGAAAATAGTAAAACTAAAAAAGCCATAACTCAAAATGTTCAGGAAATCTGGGACACCATGAAAAGACCTAATCTGAGAATAATAGGAATAGAAGAAGGAGAAGAATACCAGCTCAAAGGCACAGATAATGTTTTCAATAAAATCATTGAAGAAAACTTTCCTAACCTGAAGAAGGAAATGCCCATAAAGATACAAGAAGCTCACAGAACACCAAATAGATATGATCCCAAAAAAAAGTCAGCGTGCCACATTATAATCAAGCCACAAAACATACAGAACAAAGAAAAATTTTAAGAGCTGCAAAAGAAAAGGGCCAACTCACATATAAAGGCAGCCCCATCAGAATAACGCCTGACAATTCAATGGAAACGATGAAAGCTAGAAGGGCTTGGTCAGAAGTTATACAGACGCAAAAACAGCATGAATGCCAAACTAGATTACTATACCCTGCAAAATTATCAATCACCATAGATGGAGTAAACAAGGTATTTCAGGACAAAGTCAGACTGAAAGAATATCTATCTACCAATCCAGCACTACAGAGAGTATTAGAGGGAAAACTACAACCTAAGGACCCCAGATACATCCATGAAATCACAAACAATCAATAAGTCCACAGAAGAATACCCTAGAGAAA
>PVIH01013420.1:0-58518 GCA_004025045.1 Sigmodon hispidus
TGTGTGTGTGTGTGTGTGTGTGTGTGTGAGAGAGAGAGAGAGAGAGAGAGAGAGAGAGAGAGAGAGAGAGAGCGTGAATATGTGCTGGTTGTTATTCTTATTGAGCACTCACCCGCTGTGGGAAATGCCTTGCGTAGATCACCACGCCATTTGTCATCATTACCTCTGCCGTGCAAAGACAAGCTTGGAGAAGTTATACATGGATGAGAAACTTGATCAAGACAGAACATCTGGATGTTCCCAATGCTGAGATTTGACATTTTTAGTTCAAAGCCAGCTCCTTTATCCATTGTTTCCATGTTTGGAAGTCTTGACTGACTTCCTTAACTCTTGACTTCACCTTGGGGCATTAAAGTTAACCCATCTGGAGGCAAAGAAGCCCAGTTAAAGATGGGGAAAAACTGCTTGCTATGACCAGGGAGATCTGCAAGACAAAAGGACTCAATGGCCTAGGCTCTTTTCTTTCAGGAATTTTTCAACTCTATATGTGTCCAGGGTTCTGGGAAAACAAAAGAAATCTGTGAGTTTTTGAATGAGTCAGAGAAGGGGGGCTATTTACTCAAGGTTAGTTACTCTAAAAGCTGAGAAGGAAAGAGACAGAGTCACATTTTGGTCCATACAGCACTGCTGTGTCAGCTGCTGATTTTATACACAGTGAGCCTCAAAACTTCTAAGTGTTTAGCTCTGTGGCTGGTAACATGAGCTGAGGCCGAGCTGTCACCACAAGCCCTCATGGAGACCATCTTCTGCTGTGCAACAGATCTGCTGTTCTTGTTTTAATACTAGCAATAAAGATGCTGAGAAGCTGGAACCATAACTCCATGGTAGGGTAGATGCCTAGCACATGTGAAGCCCTGAGTAAGATTCCAGCACTGACATAAATAAAGGAATAAATAAATACACGAATATGACATGATATTCCCACACCATTTGCTAGGCATTTACTACATTCTGGACTCCAGGCTGAGAGTTAGGTGGACTTTTTTTTCTTGCTTCTCATAAATTCTTCTCATAAACTCTTAGTGGGTTTTGTGACACCTGCTCCATAGAATTCTCTTTAAAGGATGCCAAGGAGGAAGCTCCAGGGTACTTTACTATGTTCTGCACATAGCATTGGCTGTGGTTGTACAGATGTGATGACTGTGGTTTTCCTGCCAGTTCACTCACAAACGCTTCAGGTGTCCTTGTCAGTGAATAAACAATGGATGTATTTACTCAGGAGACTGAGCTCCTACACACTGCTTTGGCCTTGTGATTTCATTCCTTATCACATCAATTATGAGAATCACTCTTTTGGTAAAATGGGGTTGGACTGAATTTTAAGACAAGATGAATATCTTGAAAGCCACATGAAAATGAACATATTATTAATACATGGAAGTGTTTTTTTTTTTAAGTAAGTGGGTCTAAGGATGTGGCATGGTTGGTAGCATGCTTGTGTAGCATGCATGAAGCCCTGGGTTCTATTCCCAACACCACATAAAACAGGAGCAGAGGCATATATTTGTAATATATTTGGGAGGTGGAGGCAGGAGGATAAGAAATTCAAGATCATCATCAGCTATGTGGTGAGTTTGGGGCCAGCCTGGGCTACATGAGATCCTGTTTAAAAAAAAAATGGAAAGCTCATGAAATAAATAAAATAAATAGGCTGGCCGTATATCCCAAGAGATAGCCCGTGTGAGCATTCTTCCTTTCCAGCAAGATGATGACCAAACTCTGTGCCAGCAAAGATCATCCCTTTGGATAGAATGCCCAGTGGTGCTGCACTATGCAAAGCCCAAGTGGACACTCAGCCCCCTAAGCAAGTACAACGCATCACTCAGTCACTGACAAGGACCAGTTTCTCAATAAGGACCACTTGAAACTCAAAGTGTCTCATCTCACAAGGACACCCGGGCTCCACACACCAGGCCATTCTCTAATAGCTCTGCCCTGGCTGGTTTCTTTAGAGGAAGACCTTGTCACTGTCCTCAGTCTGGAGTGGTTGCCTCTTGACCTTGTGATTTTATTACATATCATGCTGCTGGCTTCTCATCATGATGAAATTCATCCTTTGGGCAAAATGAGGTATGGCTGAGCTTTGGAACAAGAGTCCAATTTGACCATAAATGAAAACAGCAATCCAGAGACTTGGAAGCATTGGTATCATTGGCTAGATTGCCAGGGTAACATAATGGATGGAAGCAAGGACCTGTGAGCTTCAAGAACTGGAACAATCATCTACCTCTACTAGGTTTTTTTTTTTTTTTCAGTAAATTTGTAAAATTAAGGTGGCAATACCTAATTTGTAGGATAAGTTGTAGGATTATATATAGAAGTAATTGTTGTAAAAAAAAAACTTACTACATTTTGGGGTTACTGGCATTGACCAACCTTACCACTATCAGGTAGATAAGTGGACAGTCTGGTCTGTTGAGTGGATAGATAAGGGCTAAGACCGTTACTCTGAAATCAAGCCAGGAAGTGGCCTCTCAGTTTCTTCTCCAACTGCAGGTCCCATGGGAGAGCAGAGGAAGTCAAGGCATTCAGGCCATCTCGCCCTCTAGATGGCCGGTGTCTGTTACTCTGGAAGTATGGGCCAGTACATAAATAACAAGTATGCAGTGCTCAACAGAACACCTACCAGTTGCACCAACCTCACTTCCAGCAATCCACAAGCTCTCGGCAGGAAGATGTGACAAACCCAGGGCTATACACTCACTGTTTTCTCTTTGGGCAACGGTGAATGAACTGGAGCTTGGTTGTTTAAATAAAATTAGTCATTGTGAACATATTTGCATCCAATTTGATTTTAAGAAAGTTTGCATTAAAATATTACTTTATTTAATATTGACTTTTTTAAGTGTCTCCTTAAATTTGTGGTCTGAGATGAGGGTTTCATTGCTTGATCCTAATCCTAACTCTGGTAGCATCAGGGGCTGGTGAGGGGCAGGCGGTGAGGGTCGGGAGGGCAAGGTGGTCTTCAGATTGAAAGAAAGACTTCCCATGAGGTTTTTCATCCAAATTCCTGCTTCTTTGCCAGCCCTGGAGGTATGACTAGAAGTTGGATTAAATGATATCTTCTAGGCCAATGGTCTCTAAATAATCCAGAGGGTATTAGGAAATGAAATCTGTGGAAATGGTTTTAATTGTTGCTTACTGGGTGTATGTGTGTGTATGTGTGCACAAGGATGTGTGACATCAGACATCTGGGTATAGACAAATAGTACTATTAAACTTTAGATAATGCATAGGGCAACCCCTACATCTAATACAAGGTCCTACTTATTAAGAATATAAATGTTGAGAAAGTTGTTGCAGGTCCATGGAACAGAAGAAACCACATACATATTGAATTTGAGGACCACAAAGGGCCTGGTTTATGATGAGAGAAGGGGGGAAGGAGAGAGGAAAAGAAGGAGGGGGAGGGAGAGAGGGAGGAAAGAAGAAGAGGAGGAGGAGGAGGAGGAGGAGGAGGAGGAGGAGCAGGTGAGAATGCTTGGGTCTTAGATACCCCTGCTCCTTGACTTTGTAATTGGGGTTTTTATTGCTGTGATGGAACACCATAACCAAAAGCAACTTGGAAGGGGAAGCACACACTTTCACATCACTGCTCATTGTCAAAGCAGTCAGGACAGGAATTCAAACAGGACAGCAACAGCTCCTGGAGGCAGGAGCTGGTACAGAGGCCATGGAGGGGTGCTGCTTATTGTCTTGCTCATCATAGTTTGCTCAGCCCGCTTTCTGGTAGCACCTAGGACCATCAGCCCAGGGATGGCGGCACCCACGATGGGCTGGCCCTGCCTCATCAATTACTAAGAACATGCTTTAAGGCTTGCTGCAGTCTCATCTTACGAAGGCACCTGCCAGTCCACGTTCCCTCTTGTTAGATGCTCCAGCTTTTGTCAAGGTGACAGAAAAACTAGCCAGGATATCACACTAGCTTGGTGAGCCTTACGTCTGCGAATTCTATTGCTTACATCTGTGAGGCCTGGAAATCCTATAGTTCCGGTGGAGATGGATGGAAGGGGACCAGGGGCGTGATGTTTATAAAGCACCTCATGTGGGTGCTGAGGCTCACCTCCCTCTTCCTCCTTCCCTCCATAGTCCTAGCTGCTCCCTAGACTTTTCACATCACTTCCTAGAATAGTGACTTTGGAAGGCTGCTTCTGAATTAAGGGATATCCTTCAGGCTGGACACTTTAGGGCTATTAGTACTAATTACATCTGGTTGATAGGCATGATGTTACATATACCTCTCAAATAAACTGGTGCACATGGGCCTGTTACTTAGGGCAGCAGGCTTGCCATGTTAACAGAAAGCAGGGTCTGGGGTGAAAAAATAAAACTGAACAATTTTTTTTTAAATCAGTTTCATTACCCCCAAGTCTGTCCTGGAGCAATCACCCTGGCCTCTTCCTACTTCCCCAAAATCTACTATAAGTGCTGACTCTGCAGCAGGAGCCACAGCCACTGACAGTGGAGACCATAGACCCTCACAGGTGAGCGCTGTGCGGGGCCAGGGCCAGGGAGGGGACGAAGGCAGAATCGCCTCCACTACAAGATCAAGTAGATATGAAACAGCCCCTGATCTTGTCCCTGCTCCTGCTGGGGACAGTTTCTCCTTTTCATCTGGGTAAGTCTTTCCCTTTGTTCTCACCCATCTTCCTCCTTCTCCTTCCCTCCCATCCTTTGATTTTTTTGTTGCTCTTATCATGGGGGCAGGGTTACAGTGTGTTATTTTTGCGTAGCTCACACATCTCTGGTTAGATATCTCCCAGACCCAGAACTGGCTCCTTCGGAAGGAAACAAACAAAAACAAAGCATCTGTATAATAAGATGAAGGGCCAGGCTTCTCACAAAAGGTCTTCCCTCCTACATACATACCTATGGTGTCAGCCAGAGTTCAAGCTGTTGTCTGTCTATGAGGCTGCTGTAAGATATCTTTTTACCTAACCTAGTTACCTTCTTACGTTGAGGCTCCAGATTAGGACCCAGGAAAGCTCTAGTGGGTGGTTGAAACTGTCCAAGGTTCTTAAGGAAGAGAGCCTCTGATAGGTTACCTCTTCTTCCTAGAGACCATTCACCCCCATCTGAAGAGTCCAAAGAGAGAGGCAGACCTACGGCAGGATGCAGAAGATCCAAAGGAGCAGCGAAAAGATTTGGCTTTGACCCAGGAGACAATACAGACAGAGGGAGAGGAGGCTGAGGGTTCTGAACATCAACACATCTTTGAGGATGAGGATTTCGACCCAGATGCCTTAGATAAGGACTCAACATGCCCCAGTGAAGAGGACACAGTTCATTTGCAGGGAACTCCAGGGTACAAGAGCTCTCGCTATGTGCTGGTGAAGCCTCCCAAGACTTTTGATGAAGCTCAGGTAAGTGATAGGAAGACATCGTGAAAAAGTCAAGGGGCGGTGGGGCTGGGTTAAAACTTCTGTTTTTCTATTCATTTAGACTAGTGTTTCTCAAAGCTGCAAAATGCTTGGAGGTCTTGTTAAGAGATAGGATTTGCACTCCATCTTCATAGTCTTTGAATCAAGAGGTGCGTGTGTGTGTGTGTGTGTGTGTGTGTGTGTGTGTGTGTGTGTGTGTTCTGAGGACTGTAACAAAGTCCCAGGGAATGGAGATCTTCTTGGTCGGAGGACTGCACATTTAGAACCACTGACCCAAGTATAAACACTTTGGCGACAGAGATACTTGTGTTTCATGGAAGACGAGGTGGAAAAGGTGTAAGAGCCAGAGGTTGGGGGTGGGGACTGGGGTGAAGTGAAGTAATATCTTCTGGAAGTGACAAACTGTTGCATTCATAAGCCTATGACAGCTGTTGTTGCCTGCAAGAGACCTTCAGAAGATCAAGCCAGTCAACATTCTATCATAGATGTGCAGGGGTCCACAATGACCATCCCTAGATGAGAAGCTATTGGCACTGATGGCTGCGAACAGAGGGAAAATCACTTTTCCTTAGGGATGTGGCCACTGGTAGGTTGACTATGACTATGTATGAGCAGCATTAATTAGTCTCACTGGGTCATAAATTTACTAAAAAAAGATATGAGGTTGGAAAGAGGATGTGTGTGTGTGTGTGTGTGTGTGTATGAGAGAGAGAGAGAGAGAGAGAGAGAGAGAGATATTCAGGAGGAGCTAGAGAGGGAGAAAGAAGCTGAATACAATTGAAACACATTGTATGCATGTATAAGAATCTCAGAGTAAATAAAATATATTAAAACCATATAGAACATTAAAAAATAACTCCTATAACAAGGAGGATTCAAAGCAACAGGCCTACCCTTCTGTACCTCACTCAATACCAATACTTCTGTGTGGCCCATTCTTGAGCGTGTGTGTGTGTGTGTGTGTGTGTGTGTGTGTGTGTGTGTGTGTGTGTATGTGTGTCTGTGTATACATGCATGTGCATGCTAACTAGGAAATCTCAAGATTTGTAATGAAGGTCAGAGGATGTTATGCATTACCATGTGAAACAGTCTGCAAGTGGTGGCTATAGTTATAATTAGGATTACTATTTCCTGAAAGTATGTCCTGACCACTGATAAAGAAGCAAAATACGGGCATGAGGGAAGCAGGTGGATTCCTTATATTGAGTCTGTGAATAGTCATCTTTCATGGAGATTCAGGATCTTGAAGCAGAAATATGTAAATTCTCTATCCCATCTCTCCCCTCCGCAGTGTGTCTGTAAGAGATGCTACCAAGGCAATCTTGCATCCATCCACAGCCACAGTTTCAATTTTCAAATTCAGTGTTCGGCCAGGAAGATCAACCAGTCCCACATCTGGATTGGAGGTATTCTCAAAGGCTGGGTAAGTTAGAGTCCAGCTAAATATAGAAAGTGTTGACTGTCTTGAGGGATCATTTGTTGGCTCCACAGTTAAGGTATCCTTTAAATGATAGGTAATAGGGTGCTAGAGTTGCACTGTGCTGTCTTGAGAGAATTGATTGCCCATACCTTTCACTAATTCCATATTCAAAGACTTCAAGCTTGTAGCTCAACATTAGCCATGGTAAATTCGCACCAAGAAAACTGGCAATTGTAATCAACTAGTTAGCTGTCACTGGGACAAAATGCTTGAGAGAATCAACTTACAAGAAAGAAAGGCTCATTTTGACACATCAGTTCAGGTGCTTGTTTATGCTCACTTGAAGGTGTTGGTTTGGACTTGACACACAGTGTGTCATGGTGGGAGTGTGTGACAGAAGTGGACTTCTCATGACAGAAGCCATGAAGAACGAAAGGGGTCAGGACCCTAGTATTCTCTTCAGAAGTGTGCCCCAGATGACCTAACTGTCTTTACCTCTTAAAGGTTCTAATTACCTCCCAATCCTATCATGAGTTGGGGATACAGTCTTTAACATGTGGTCTTTGTGGGGGACATTTCAGATTAAAATTAGAACATGTTACAATAAAGGTTCCTTTTTCCTCTCACCCTTCCCCAGGGTTGGTGTATATGTGATGTGTGTGTGTATGTAGCCTGGGTTGTATATACCTGAATGTGGAGACCATAGGCTAACCTCATTGGGAGTCATTCCTTAGGAGGCATTAGCTTATTTTTTTAAGACAGAGTCTCTCACTGAGACTTGGTGTTCTTTGATCAGCGAAGCTGTTTGACCACAAACTCTAATTTACTATAAATGCTAGAGGTTGAACTCAGGCAAGCCCTTTACCAACTGAGCCATCTCTTCAGTCCTCAGAGCTGGGTTTTAGAAAAATGGGATTGTACTAAGCTGAAGTGAGGAGACAGAGTCCAGGAGACTGACTGACTCAGGGGTCATCTCAATTGTTTCCTAATTGAGGAGTATTCTAAGATCCTTGGTTTTTCTTCAGTTGTAAAACTGGGATCTTTATCCCCAGTGGTAATCCCAAGATTGTAGATGGACGAATTACACTTAGTATTAGAGGAATGGTCCCTGGGCCATCACCATCAGTATCATCTGGTAGCTTGTTAGAGATGCAGAATAATGGGCTCCATGCCTGATCTCCTGAATGTAAGCCTACATGTTAATGAGATCAGTACAGTTGGGGAAATCTTCTATATGGTGCAATGATTATTTTCCATCACATCCCCTGCAAACCCAGAGAGATGGGTGGGGAGAGCATTCGGCCTCTTTTTAGACAGGCAATGAGAGGAATCAGCAGTGACTTGGCTCTTTCTGCCTTCTTTGATTCTCTGTTCCATTTTCTTTTTTTCTCTAGTGGTTCTGGAAGAAGTTTCGATGGACTGATGGGAGCTCCTGGGATTTTGGATACTGGGCCCCAGGGCAGCCTGAGAATGGGGGAGGACACTGTGTGACTCTGTATACCACAGGTGAGAGGAACAGGCTCCAGAAAAGATGCACTGATAAAATAGAATTTTAGCTGCTGTTTCTTTGCATTGCTTAGACACACAGTTTCAAACCTACTCACTCCCCATGGAGAACTCAAACTTAGTCTGTCGGGAGTGCTGAGATGTAAAGACTTCTCAGGGCAAGACCAGAGGATGGGATGCCTTGTAGAGGGAGTAGCCGGGAGCTCTTTACCTCCTTTGATACCAGGTAGACAAACTTGAATGACTTAAGCGATCAGAGAGATTGGCAGATGTAAGTGGAAGGTATACTGGTGATGGCTGAGACAAGATGCTAGCTTCCAGATGCAGATGTGGGAAACAGCATGCTTGGCATATGTGAGGCACTTTAGTGTAGTGGCTGAATGCATGCTAGAGAAAGAGCACTGTCATTTGCATGCCACCCTTGCTACCTACCTAATATAGCAAATCTCTTCCTCTGAAGATGATAGTCATGAAAGGGGACATAAATGTACCTGATGAGGGTGGGGTAGAGCTCAGTGCAGATCCCAGTTGGTCTATATCACTGTGTTCTTTGCTGCAGATGGCCATTGGCGAAGAGCTTCATGCAAAACTAGCCTGTCTTTCATCTGCTCCTTCTAAGCTGGAGATAGGATCCTCTCTTGGAACCTTCTGCCTTCACAGCCGTGGCTGCTGGTGTTACATTCTTTGGCACTCAGTTCTGTTCCCTGCCTCTCAAGATCATAAAGCCAGCTTTCCATTGCATCCCCTATGTCTCGTTTCTTTCTTTCCTATCTGAAAACTCTGAATGAAATTTGTAGACCAGGCTAGCCTTGAGCTCACAAAAATCTGCCTGCCTCTGCCTCTGAATGCTGGAATTAAAGACATGTGCCCCAGGCTCAACTATTCTTGTCTCTTAATTGCCCTTTCTGGGAGACTCCTGCTTGTTGGGGAAATCCTGGGAGGGAAAGATGGTGGGGTTTGGCAGCCTGCTGCAGGTGGGGAGTGGTGACAGAGCTTGGGGCATTGTGTGGTAGCAGCCCTGAGTCACCAGGAAGCTGAGCAATGCTCTTTGTAATCTCTGCTGGTTCTGACTCTACCTTTTCACTCAGTGAGAGGAGAGCAGAGAAAATCTGTCTGTTGGGGAGCTGGTCCTGCCTTTGCTTGGTCTCAGGTGGGGAGTTGAGTGGCATTCCAGAATGGAAGAGAAGAACCCTAGTCAAGAGCTGGTGTGCAATACTGAGATTGAATGTGGAGGCCTGGGAGGAAAGCCCTCTTCTAGAGAAGTCTGTTTCTCTAGTGCTATGCATTTTGGCATCCAGTAATGACTCCCATTTCCCATTCTCCCAGCCCCCTCTTGGGTATCCCAAGAGAGAGGCAGCCCTCTCTTCCTTTACCACCCACCCTTTCTGTAGAGAGGTCACCATCTTAAAGGGATCTGTCCTACACTCAGGAACCAGAGGCAAGAAACTAGCAACAGCATAGATCCCATCCTTAGTTATGTTATCTTGGGCCTCAGCATTCCTTCAGCTCACTTTCTCAGACCTGGAGACTGATGGGGGGATCATTGTTACCTTTACATTTATGCCAGCTAGGACGCTGAACTAGGAGTTTGCAGAAAGCATTTTGAGTAGACAGAACAGGAAATTCAGAGTTAAGACTGGGTATTGACGAGTATAAAGAGAACCTCAAATTGTATGTGAGCGTATGGTCAGAGAATTTCTGTACATGTACTTGTAAATGTGCACATTTTTATTTATGTATATATAAGGTGTGCACATCTCTGTGTGAACCTAAATAGGTGTGAGTGTGTGTATGTGTGAATGGATGTATTTGTACTGGTGCACTATGTGCACAATTTTGCACCTCTACATATTTGTGGAAATTTGTCTATGGATGTGCTTGTCTGTGTAATTTTACACTTTTATGTACCTGAATCTCTGCACATATACAAATGTATTTACCTATCTGTAGCCATAGGTATGATGTGTGTCAGTGTGTGACTATGTACAGGTTTATGCTTGTATATGCATTTGATGCAATACCACTTGGAGCAAAAATACTCATATCTCACATATTCTATCTCTAAAGCTACAAGATTTGAAGAAACAGAACAGGGGTGAGCATCGTCCTCGACAGTGGTCTAGAGAGAAACAGTACAGATGAGCCCTTTGAACATGGAAGTCTTTACACATGTATGAATAGACCATGGCATCCATGACACCTCAATGATGATGGATGTCCAGGGTCTGTCTTGGTTGAGGGATTGTTGCCTCAACTAATCATGGCATAGAATCCTGTCAAAAGGTGGTGCTGCCTAGGAGTGGGGTGCCATGTAGGTCCCTGCATCGAACACTTCAGTAAGTGGACTCTTGACTCAAAGCTTCTAAAGGAAAGCTGAAATGGCATAGGGCGTGAAGGATGAACAGTAAGGAATACGTTTCAGGGATACACCAAGCTCCTGATGCATTCACTTTCTCCTCCCCCCCACCTCCGCTCCTCTTCTCCCCTGACAAAGAATGGTGCCTAACTCAGGAGCCCAACACCCTGATGGCCAGAGCCATAGGTGGAGGTGGGGCACAAGCTGTTTCTCTACTAAAGCATCCTTAGGACACACCATCAGTTTCTGGGTATCATATTCTGCCCTTACATAGCAATGGTGCAGTTTAAAGCCTCTCATTCTTGCTTGGCTCTTGACTAAAAGGTAAATAGTCTTGAGAGAAGACAGTTCCCAGAACCTTATCAGCTACTACCCCAGGAGACTGACTGGTAACTTGTTGAGAACAAGGTGCTGTGAGAAGGAACATGGAGGAAGAAGAGTATGGAACATCAGGGTGTGGTGGGATCTGGTAGGAGAAAAGGGAAACAGACTGCCGTGTCCACTGTGTTGGCTTCCTAGAGGCTCAAGAGGACCATCCTCGGCATTCCTTCAGTAAGCTGCTCTGTAATGTTCCTGCTTCTGGCTAGGGCAGGTCAGGGCACCAGGTGATTCTTATAATTCTCCAGCTCTCCATTTCCCTGCCAATGAGAGTCTGTGTGTCTCATCCTGCCCAGTCCAGTTACTTCGCTTAGGTTTCACTAGGGACTGCAGCAAGACCTGGCTCAGCCCAGGTAATGCACATAGAGAAGAGACAAGTCGACAAATTTCCTGCCTTCCCTCAATAGATAAGCCATAGAAGGCGTGACAAATCTCTGGCTTCAAGTCAGTTCTACTTTCATTCCTTCATTTTACTCAGCCTCAGTTTCTTCTGTAAAATGAGATTGTTGGACAATGCCAGTCGTCCATTTAGCCCACAGCTTGCCAACAGTGAGCCACCCCACCACTGAATGACAGCTTATATGCTGAGCAATGTAGCCTTGACAGTGAACACAGCTGTCAGCTCTAGTTCCAAGAACCATCTATTTGTTCTTCTACCAAATCAATACCGAGCCAGGTGTGGTCAGGGTTCTTGTGACCCTAGTGATGACGCTGAGTAAACCACATTATATGAGAGACAAGCTGGCTGTTATCATTTCTATTAGCCTACAAGTAGCACATAGAAGTAGACTTGATTCAGACAATGGGAATAGAGGACAAAAGAACAGGGCTTATACACTTACTGGAAGGTCCAGAAGAGGCTCAGGCACCTGGGGAAGGATTATCCTAGACTGGGGTACAGATCTCTTCCAAGACAGTGTCTCCATCTCCTCCTAGGAAGCATCTTTGTGAACTCAGCCTTAGCTCAAAGGGGACCTGCGTGACCCCTTATTGGAGGATGTGCTGTTTCCTTTACTGATTGATGTCTGTGCTGGGGAGAGGAAGCCTGGCCAGGTCTCTGGATACCACCCAGGGAGTGCTGGGGTGGCAGTTACCCCATCACCCATGAGGGGGGCTGTGAGCAAGCATAGAGAGGGAAGGACTGATGAACCTGGGGGAGGACTCTCACCCCTTCTCCCCTGGGGAGGGGATCATTGAGGTTGTCCAAGAATTCCCACAGACGCCTCCTCAAAGTGCTCCTAGGCTAGCCCTTTGCCACATCTCTCTGCACCTTCTGCTGAGGGGCCAGCCCTCTGTTTACATGTATGTGCATTTCTGCTAAGACCTCATCATCACACCCATGTTCCTTCCCAGAGGCGATTGGCCCTGACACTAATAAACTCATCCTCAGGCCCACTAACTTGCATGAACCTCCCTGATACCTAATTCTGTATTGTTTTTAAAGTGATGCCCCCAGCTGGATGATGGCACTTGCCTGTAAATCCCAGTACTGGAGAAAGGCTGAGAGAGGAGGACTGTAATGATGGGGCCAGCCAGGGATACATAGCAAAGTCCTCTCATCAAAACCAACCAATCAAACAAACAAAACAAAAAAGCCTTTCAAGTTGCTTCCTCCCCAGACCTTGATCTGTCCTTGGGCTTCCTCTCCCTCTTCTCTTTTCTTTAGAAGCCCAGAAAGGGGGCTGGAGAGATGGCTGCTCTTCCAGAGGACTGGGGTTCAATTCTCAGCACCCACAGTTCTCAGTTCACAACTGTCTGTAGTTCCAGTTCCCAGTTCCAGGCAAACACCATGGCAAAAAAATAAATAAAAGTATAAATAAATACATACATAAATAAATGCCCAAACACCAAGGCAAATAAATAAAAGCATGAATGAATGAATGAATGAATGAATGAATGAATGAATAAATAAATAAATAAATAAATAAATAAACAGCCCAGAAAGGAGATGGGACCTCTGAGCCAATGGGGACAAGCTGGACTTGATTTCTGTTCAACAGTGTCCTTCTCTGAGCACAGGACACCTGTGTTCTTTCTTGGTCCCTCATTAGGGCACAAGGTAAGCCATTTTCCATTTCTGGCCTTTGTGTTGATCTATAAGCAACAGGGTTGGACGTGATGGTCCCTGAGGCCCTATAGTCTGTTAGGATCATGTAGAACAGGCCTGGCTGACCTGACTGAATGCTCACAGGGTATTTGATTTCACTGTGCCTCCCCACTTCTTTATTGAGACAGTTTCAGGGGTCCCAGGCTGGCCTCAAACTTAACTACGTTGCCATAATTGAACTTGAACTTCAATACCTCCCTCCCCTGTCTCCACTTTCTGAGTGCCGGGATTACAGGTGTGCACCACCACACTTGCTTTATATAGTATTCGAGGTTGGCCCTATGGCTTTGTTTACACATGCTAGACAAACATTCTGTATACTTAGCTACATCCCTAGCCCCTAACTAAGGCTTTTCAACAGTATTTAAACAAGGGCAGCTGACGTCCTTGGGCATGATGCTAGTTTAGAAATCAATTATCACCTGTCGTGTGCATGTGTGTGTGTGTGTGTGTGTGTGTGTGTCCGTGTGTCCTAATTGGTTTCTGGAGTGACAGTCCAAGTGTGTGAGGGCCTAACGAGAATAAATGTCTATTCCCCCGCTCGAGCTTGGGATCTGAGGTGAGGCAAGGAAAAATACACAGACAGATATACCTCCAATTTCCTTCTGAAACTAGACTTGGGCAAGTCAGAAATGAGAGTGAATACTCTAACTGGGCTCCCCTAAAGTAGGGCCTGCGTGCCTGAGGAAGCTCACTGGTGACTCAGTCATGGGAAAGACTGCTGAGACACCAAGGACACAGACCCGGGGAGCGCCTTCTTCCCTCATGGATGTGAGCAAAGGAGTCAGGCCTGGGAATAAATCTCACTCTCTCTGAGCCTTTGCCTCTCTTCAAAAACAAAAACCAAGGATCATTTTAAGAGCTCAATAAGATAATGTCTATGAAAGTGCCTGGTTCTTGGTAGGCCCCTATGGGTGTAACTGTAGCAACCATTTTTTCAATCCTGTGGAAAGGGATGGATTCTTCTGTCCCAGGACCCGGGGAAGCAAATGGGAGACATGCAAGGGGGAAGGCAAGATTTGGGGCTGCTTAACATTAAGGACCTAGAGCTACCTGGCTGTGGTCTTTGGGATAAGCCTCAGGAATGAGAGTCCCTCTGTCCCCGCATCCCACCCCCATCTTCCCAGACACAGTGGTCCATTGGAGATTCTGCAGCCTAAGGGTGAGCATGGGATCATAGGAAGAGGCCCTAGTGGCCGATGGAGTAGGCCCCCGAGTCTGTAGACTGCTTCTCCACGGTGGCCTGGTCACTGGGGAACACTGGGTTAGTTGAGGCAGTGCCCTTCAGTGTTGTCTCATTCACCTGCAAGGAGAAGAATTAGCATCGTCATGGTTGACACTGGGCAGCTGGGGTGTGGTGGGGCTGCCTGGTCATTAGGGGAGGTGGAGTAAGTAGGGAAAACTAGAACCCAGGCCATCTCCAGGCAAGATATGTTCTGCCCTAGAAGTGAGCAGTGACAGTGAGTGCTGAGCATATTGACAATGACCCACAGAACTAACCCCTCCCAATTGTTTTCTTGTAAGGGAAGGGCTAGTGGACAAGCAACTGCATGCTGGGTAAGCAACAGACCCCTGAGTTATACCCAGCCTGAAATCTCCAAAGAGATCATTCTTGGCCTGACCCTTCTTGGACCCCAAGTAGTAATGGAGGTCAACTCTGGACAGAAGCCAATGACAGTCCCCAGGGTCCAGCGGCCCTGCTTCCATTGCTTTTCAGTCCCCAACTCACCTCCTCAAACTTCCTGGCCTTGTAATGATCAGCCCCTTTGAGGAAATTGAGCAGAATGATGTCACAGAGGACAGTCCCCTGGAGGAAGAGAGGTACCTCAGCCTCAGACAACAGCTCTGAGATGGGCAGAGCTCAATGGCCTCTGTGCTGCCCGGCTCTTGGCCAGGGCTGCCTGGTGGCCAAAGCATGAGGGGAGGGGTATGAAGGGCTTGAGTCTTCCAGAAACACCTGACTATACAGTTCTTCTCAGAAAATTCCCAGAGGCTCTTCAGGATCCTCTACAGTCTAGATACAGAGAAATACCTTTGGATCCCAAGCACAGAGCATGGTAAAGAAGATGCAGAGGAATCTAGGGGAGGAGACCCTGGGACTGGACCTCTGTCCCCACCTTGCCTGGTGGTCCTGTTCCTCACTAAGGCATGCTAGGACTGTGGGAACATGGAGTCTCTCCCTCCCTTCCTGGTGAGAGGCAGGACTTTCTTATAAGACAGAACCACCTGAAAATGGGAAGGCAGTTTTTAGAGGTCATGAGCCTTGGGACCCTTAGCAGCAGATGCTGGAGACCTGAAGGAGGCTTAGCTGAGCTGACTGATGCACCTTGCCTGGCTTGGCCCACTCTGGCTGCCCAGTAAGAGCTTGGAAAGACTGAACTTACCACTCCCACGGAAGTGAAGGCAGCCACGGAGCTGATGATGGTAGGGATGATGTTGAACTTGCCAGCCTGTGTGTATAAAAAGCAAGGCATGTAGACAGAGGGCCCAACAGGGAGGGGTGAGGGCTGAGGTTAAGCCTGGGCTCCTGCTAGAGAGGCTGTAGAGCCTAAAGAGTTTTCGGTGGGTCAGATGGATCCACCCTACATAGTATAGGAAGCTGATGGGAGACGGGGTCAGTTGGCCAATAGACAACCCCCCTCCCCGAGAGCCTCTTCAAGGTCCAAGTGCGGACATGGGAAACCTCCCTGGCTCCCCTCGTCTGCTGGATCCCAGGACTTACGTTCCCATATACCAGCACATCAAAGCGGATGCCAAAAGCCTTCAGGAGCGTGCGGTACTCACTGCCATTTTCCATCTTGTAGTATTTGGCAAACCTGGAGGCCAGAGAAGAAAATGGGTCTGCCTATGAACTCTCAGGGTTCCTTCGAGCTCAACAGTCATTATCAAACAGTTGATGGTTGAGAAGATGCCTGCCGTAATTCTTCCTGCACTGATATAGAGACTTCAGCAGCAGATTCTGGGGCCAGACCTAGAACCTACAGAATCAGCATCTTTGTTGGTGAGAACTAAGACTCTGCTTTTAAAATTACCTCCCTACAATTTTTTCCTTTTTCTTTTCTTTGTGTGTGTGTGTGTGTGTGTGTGTGTGTGTGTGTGTATGTGTGTGTGTGTGTGTCTGAAGCATGGGTGGTCAACATCAGATGTCTTCTTTGACTGCTTTCCACCTAACCTTTGAGACAGTGTCTCTCTAAACCTGGAGCTCATCAGTTGGCTTGAGACCCTGGAAACAAACCCCTCTTCTCCACCTCAGCACTGGGATTATAGACATGTATGGCTTTTTACAGTGTGAGTGCTGGAGATCAACTCAGGCCCTTATGCTTGAGCAGCAAGTACTCTACCCTCTGAGCCACCCCTGAAAACCTCTCTCCTCATGAGTTTTATGATTATGAAAGCTTGAACTATAGCTAACCACAAGTGGTCCCAGGCATCTTGAGCTCTGCTTGATTTGGTATCACGGGGCCCAGCTTTAACCTGCCTGGGTTCAAAGCCTGACTGATACAGCTGTGTACCAGTCAGTTAACCTTTGTGAGACACAGTAGCTGCATCTTGAGTGGCAACAATAAAACAGTCCTGCTCTATAGGATTGCCATGAGAAGTGAAAACATGTGCCAGTGTTGTAGAACAGCCCTGGCACAGGAAACATATAGTGGTGTGGGCCATTGTTATTTGCTGAAGAAATATGTTCATATAGTAACTGAGAAAAGTGTTTCCTGATACCTCACCTCATTCTACCCTTGTCTCCATCCCATGGCAGAGGGAAATGATTTTCATAGTTTTTGAGGCTCTAGGGGTTAAATGACTCATCCAGGATTTCTCACTGGAAACTCAATACCAAGTCTGCCCAAGTTCTTTGCTCATGTGAGAATGCCTTTCTATATGCTGTGAATAAAGGAACTGTTTTGGCCTATATCAGGTACTGTAGGACTAGGTGGGGAAATCAGAGGATAGGTAGGAGAAGGAGGGCAGAATCAGGGGGGGGGGGACTTGATCCAGCTGCCCATGAAACAACATGCAATAAAATAGGTGAGCCACGGGCCACGTGGCAAGACAGATTAATGGAAATGGGTTGAATTAAGATGAAAGAGCTAGCTAGCAATATGCCTGAGACATAGGCCAAGCAGCATGAAATTAATATAAGCGTCTGTGGGACTATGAGTCTGGACTACAGGTCAGACAGGCCAGAAACTTAATGCTACACTTTGCTTTGTCTTTTGTTCCTCAGCTTTGACTGCTGGATGCCTTGTGATGATCTGGGGATTATGGAGTGATCACATTCATTCTTCTCACAGACTCAGGTGGTGCCCACTGGCTTCAAAGATCATAAGCGCTGGGCTTGGGGGTAAAATTGCATTGACCATTTGGGCTCTAAATCAAATGTACTTCTCTTTATATGGCGCTGTCTATCACAGGTAGACTCTAACATCAGCGCAGTGTAGCCTCCCTGGGAAAAATCAGGATTAAGTGAAGTGACAGAAATAAAGTCCAGAAAATTCTAAGTGTAAAGCCCAAGAGCTGCTCTTGTTCCGTGCAGGCTTCTTTGTCTGAATGCAATGTTTGAGGTGGCACCTCTCTCCCAGGGACATTCATATTTGAGACTGTACAGCTGGGAGAAAGAAGTGTGCATCCTAAGTCGATTGATTGCTCTGGCTGGAGGACCCAGGTGTGGGAGGAAGGCATGGTGAAAATGTTGGCCACTGCTCTGGCTGCCTTTGAGGAATTCTAGAGTTTGGATCCTACAGTCATCTCCTGCAAACATTGTGGCCTTTAATGTTTCTTAGCTCTTGGGTGTCACCTTCCATGTCTATAAAGACAAGGGTGCTCTTGTCCTGGTAAAGCCCTGTTAGCAGCAGTGGGTGAATACTCACTCAGACTGACTCTGAAATCCCCAACAGATATTCTGTCCCACCAGACATCATCTTTCTCTGCCCAGCTCTGGCCCAGGGAGCCTGCCTCTTGCTGCTCCTGCAAAGGAGTCTGCTCGGCTTTTAGGTGGGTTCATCCAAAGGAAGTACCAGGAGGAGAGCAGGAAGGATGGGGTGTCCAGTCTGCTTATCCTCCAGCAGGGGCTTAGCTCCTACATAGGCCAGTGGTCTACAGAATAGCTTCAGCTTTATCTAGATTCCACACTTGTCTCCCTTTGCTTGCCCATACCAACACTGGGATAACAGCTTCACAGGCTGCCATCCTTGGGGTCCTTCACCACCTAGGTTGGCTTCTCTCATCCCATGTGCACCCTTATGCATGGTGGTTTCTTTGTGTAATCACACCTTTTGAGGCCACCAATGTCCCCTTGGGATTCCTACCCTAATTGCCCTCACTTCACAGGCAAGGACGCTCAGGCCTAAAAGCTTCTGCTTTCCTGTACAGGAAGCAGTACAGGAAAGTTCATGTTTCTGCCCTGAGTGCTGAATCTGTCACCAAGGAGGGCTGAGAACCATTCAGGGGAAGCATTCTCAGAGGTGCCTGATGCAAGGTGTTTCCTGTGGACTCTGCAGTGAAGAAACAGAGTCTTCTCCAGAGAGTGAGATCCAAGGTAAAAATGACAGTGACCACAGAGGGAGAATGAATGAAGTCCAGCCACTGAGCAGGAAGAAAGGAAGGGTTGGAGGTCAAGAAAAATGTGTGAGAATGAGACCATCTTTATCTCTAGTAAGTAGTGTCTGGGTAACAGTGAGAGAGCTCCATACAGGCCAGAGCAAAGCAGAGTGCATTCCTATGCAGTAGCAGGAGGATGGTGGACTGGGCTGCAGGAATCCTGGTGAGACCCAAGAGCTTGGATCTTCAAGGAGATCTATGTCAAAGAAGTATTTAAAATAGACAGAAGATTTCAGACTGCCTTGAGGGTATGTATACCAGACAGACCACGACTATCTCAGCACCCACTATTTATACAGCCACAGAAATATGTGCAGAATACCTCAGTTAACCTCATGGATAATACACTGTTGCTGACCCATTTTATAGATGAGAGAGATGAGCAGGTAACTTGCTTGAGTCAAGATTCTTCACTTCTGATTCTAAGACTCCACAGCCCAAACCTGGAATCTGTGAACCATCTGTCTTCAGCCAGCATTAGGAATGTAAGCATCCCTCTGCAAGGCCTTAGAACCCTTCTAACCTCTACGATCTCATACTACTGGAGAATTCAAGATTCTTGTCACAGAGATGTACTCATGGCAACTGGGCACAGGGATCGGGGATGAATCCCAGATGTTTGAGGCAGGGCAGGAGTTGGGCCTGTGGTCCTGCAGCCTCCATGTACAGCCCAAGGCTGTGTCCATGACAAATGCTCTGACATGGACTCAGAGAACAAGAAGTTGGCATCCTAGGCTCCACTGGTTAAATTTATCCTGGGAAGGAATGTAAAGGGAACAGGGAGAAAAATCAGAGCGGACTTGGTTCTCTTCCAGCACCTGCCTTCCAAGAGGCAATAAGCGCGGTAAGATCATTATCTCACCAGCCACCCACCCTCAAGGAGGCTTGGCAGGGAAGGCTTCTCTCTTCCTGCTAGGCAGAATTGCAGAGCTCAGGGAGAAGGGGTCTAGGCTACAGGTAGGGCCAGAATCTGCTCCAGTGGAGCCAAAGAAGATCACAGAAGCTGTCTCATTCCTGAGGCAGGGGATGGTTCATGTCACAGGGGCTTGGGATATCTTCTCTCTTGAGTCACACTTGGACCTGTTTCCCAGTCCCTCATACCTAGCTGGTGGTCCATCTCTGGCTCTTGTAATGGAGTGTGGATGGAAGTGAGGCTTGGTACCTTGGGCTGAGATGATACAGTACAGTGTACCGTCTGTGTGCCTCCCCCCATCTAAGGACTAATTGTTTAGAAACCAGAGGAGATTGATGAGGCCATCTTGGAGGAGACTGAGTCAAGGGCAGCAGGCTAAAGCCCTGAATGACTTCACAAAGCCCTCAACATCACTGACCCACAATGCTAAGCCACTGATGAGATGACTGTTACAGCCTTCCTCACTAGTTTTATCACTGAGAAGGAGTAAGGCACAGTGAGAAATGATTTTCCAAAGGAGAGAGAATGAGTTAGAGTTGAGGAAGACTAAACCAAATGGGTCATTCCTAAAACATTCTCTGAAGAGGGCCAAGATCTGAAGATGCCACCTGACTCTTCTTAAATTAGCATTCTGTCCCTGAGCAAGTCACTCAACCTCTCTAAGACTTTTGCCTTTACTGAATAAAAAAGAAGAAAGAGGAGGAGGAGGAGGAGGAGGAGGAGGAGGAGGAAGAAGAGGAAGGGGCTGTGGAAAGAATGAATTAAGAGAGCTAAGCTTCTTATCCTAAGGCCAAGATAAAGAATAATATGCTTATTTGCTCCTGGAGATAATATTAGGAACAATTACTGCCAACATATATTAAATTCTTCCTATGCAGTGCACTGTACATAGTTCTCAGAGCTCTCTATAATACTGTAGCTTCCAACACATCCCGAGTACTAGGTACCAGCACTGGACCAAGTGTTTTTCATTTACCAATTCACCCCATGCCTACAACAACCTCATGTCATTAAGTACTGTTGCTTTTCTTACTATACAGATGAGAAGGAAGGATTAGAGGGGTTAAAAAGTCTAAGCCATAAGGCCAGTAGTCAGGAGAGTGTAGCTGGAATCCAAGCCCAGTTCGTGCAGCGGCAGGGTCCATACTCTTAGGGACACTGTGGTTTGAACATGCTTGTCTACTCTGAAATGCATGTTGGAGCTGAATCTCCACAGTAAGACATTAAGTGAGATGGGCAGGACATTTAAGTGGTGATTAGATCCTCTCCTCATGAATCTCTGTCCTTGTGATTAATGGATAAATGGGTTAAAGAGTTATATCGGGAGGGGATGTGCTAGGGCTGTGGAGATGTCTCAGAAGTTAAGAATACTTGCTGCTCCTGCAGAGAACCTGGGTTCTGTTCCCATCACTCACATGGTGGCTCACAGCTCTCTGTAACTGCAGTTCTGGGGTACCTGACTCATGCTTCTGAGCGCCACAGACACCAGGTACACATATGGTGTGCATACATGCATGCAGGCAAAACACTCATACACATGAAATAGAAATGAATACAACTTTTAAAAAGTGTGACTGGATTTGATGGCATATGCCTTTAATCCCAGCATTTAAGATCACTTAGGAGGGCTGGAGAGATGGCTCAGCCGTTAAAGGCTAGGCTCACAACCATAAATATAAGATCACTTAGGAGACAGAGGCAGGTGGATCTCTGTCAGTTCCAGGCTAACCTGATCTACTTAGTGAGTTCCAGTACAGCTAGACATATGTAGAGAGACCCTCTCTCAAACCAAAAACCAAAAACCAAACCAAAACCAAGAGTGGGCCTGCTGTAGTAGCAGGTCCAGTGCGTCTTGTGAATGCTACCTGTCTGTCATTCTGTGATGATTTGTGCTGCCTCATGACTCTGACAGCAAGATGACCATCTCCAGATGTGTCCCCTATACCTGACTCAGAATCATAAGTCAAAATAAACCCCTTTCCTTTGTCCTTACCCAGCTAAGGCATTGTTAGCAGAACAAAATGGAGCAGGACAGTCAGAATTCCAGATTGTTCTCCTCTTGCTCCCTGATCCCTCTTGGGTCCTAACTTAGGACAGAACTTTTGTCACTTATGCACCGAGGAGGGCTGGTTGCACTTGCTGGTGCTACTGACTAGGGCTCACACAGGAAGCACAGGAGAGCCACCCCAAGTGGGAAGAAGAGACCTCTCCATCTGAAAACAGGAAGGCTGACCTCTGCTAGAACTCCATTCTAATCCCTCTAGTTTTGAATTTCTTGGCTAGGAAGTGGCTTGGTGATAAGAACCCTGCCACTCCACACCCTGGCCTGGAGTACAGGCTCTCCTCACAGGAGCTGCTTGCTCTGCTTCCCACCACACAGGCCCTCCCTCCTGCAGCACATGCACAGGCCCTGAACATGCTCCTCAGCATTGGGAGCTTTGGCTCACACTGTTCCCCCTCTTCCCTTCTTCACCCTCTGAATACCTACTTATTCATTAGGGCCCAAGCTCAGACAACCCCTCATTGTTTCACTAGTCAACAAATGCTTAGAGTACCTACTGTGTGCTGGGCACTGAGCTGGGCTTAGAGTACCTACTGTGTGCTGGGCACTGGGCTAGGCACCACTGATACACTGATGAGCTCTATTTCTATAGGAAGAGAAATATCAGTCAGTTGCACAATCCAAAGTGTGACAGAGAAGGGCTGAGGAGCTGAGGAACATCAGTCTAAAAGCACAAGGTAGGCAAAGACTTTTAGGAAAGCTCTGGGTGACAACACGTGAGACTGGAGGGAGAGGTGAGAGGCAGGGGTAGCATGCCTGGCTAAGAGAACAGCAGGTTCTTATGGGAAAGGACACCGTGCTTTTGATGGAGCTGAGAGTGGGCCTTGGCTGGAGGGAAGAGATGGACTAAAGCGGGTGTGGCTGGGTCCACGGGCTATGGCTAGGACAAGCGACTCTGTACATCTCTTCCCAATCCCATGTTCAGTGACTTTACCCTCGTAACTTGACCAGAGTGGCATTTTTACTCTACGGACAATGGCATCCTACACCCCAGAGCTACAGTGGTGAAACAGCCCTGCCCTACTCATCTTCCGGTCAGGACCCAGGCCCACAACTCTAGCACTTGGTCTATGGGCCGCTAGCCTATATTTCCACCTGTGTTTGTTGAATGGTCTGGTGGTCACAGTAAGGGGTTGAGGAAACACTGATTGGAACAGCAAATGAATTTCTCAGGTTCTTAACCCCTCAAAGCCTGAGTTTCTCAGAGCCAGCCTCTGGGCGTCCTTCTGCTGGCTGGGCTTCTCCAGATTCTCCCAATTTGGCAGACGGAACTAGGAAGGTGGTAACAACAGGCTGTTTTCTCTCTCAAACAGAAAACATTTAGATCCGGCAGCTGGTTAGGTGGGAAGGTAGGTGCCACTGGTGGGGGACGCGCTGGGAGGAGAGAGGACATAATGTATGTGGACCGCTTACACTAGCTCAGCCTGGCCTAGAGGCTCCACATCAGCTCAGCAGGGTGCTAGTGGCCCTGGGTAGCATGGGGACTTAAGACATGGGGCAGTCCCAGGATCTGAATCCTTACTCCCACCCCCCAAGGTGGTGACATCAGCATCTGGTGGTTAAGGAGATTAACTAGGGTGAGGGAGGGAGGGGAATACTTAAGGAGAGTCAGAAGAGGGAGAAAGAGAGATAAATAACACTAACAATGTTTTTTAAAAGCTATTTTTATAAGCTTACTTAAAAATACATATATAATATATTAATATAGATGTTAAATGGAGTAATAAGACCACCTAATAAAAACCCCAGTGCCAGCAAGAGAAACCTCCCTCTGAGTTGCTGGTCAGGCAGTCCAAGAGGCTACTATCACTGTCCTTCGTGTCTTCTAGAACATGAAAGTAAGACCCTAGTGCACTTTGAATACAAGGCTTGGAAGAACTAAGCCTCCCTCCTGAGGATTGGCTCTCAGTATCTGAATGTGCTCTACAAGCTACCAAAGGGGAAAGACAATCAGTAGCTCTATCCACTAGTGTATCCAATCAGTAAAGCCACTGAATCACAGCAGTGACCACCATGGCAACACACCCCTAAAGGTGTAACAGTGGTACTTACAGCCAATGACTGTCTCATATTGTAATCCTCGCCAGCCACCCACCCAGAGCTAGTGAGGTTATAGATCTGCAAGGAGAACCGACTACTTCCACTCTCCCAAGCCAGTGTACTTGCTAACTATTCTAAATATTAATCCTTACACTTACAGGTGAGTGTAGTTCTTGGCTTGTATTTAAGGAGTTCCTTTCTTGCAGCAGATAGAGACCATTACAGAAAGACACAACTAGTGAAAATATAGAAAACAACTAACTGCAGGGTGCCTACCTCCAGCTGCTACATCCACAACACGACCCTTCATCTATCTACCCAAGGCTCAGAGACCATCATGGAGGAGAGGGAAGGGAAGACTAAGAGCCAGAGGGCCAGGACTCCTGTGTTAGACACTGTTTTCTAGACAGGGAAGCTGTGTACTCGAAATCACAACAGCAGAGTTGTCTAAACAAGATTTGCATAATGACAACACCAGCTGATGCGCCAATGCCAATGGGGGACATTTTATAAGCCCTCACCCCTAGATGAAGTGTCAATGGCTGCTGAAAGAGGATGGATCAGTTTTCTCCAGGAATTAGTTCCTTGATATGTTGTTCAATCCTAAGTGGTCAGCCCTAAACACATGTTATGTATGAGCAACACAAAATGGATTCAGTTGGTTGTGTGTGTGTGTGTGTGTATGTGTGTTGCCTATTTATTTTCGCTTCCCTTATTTGTTTTGTTTGTTCATTGTGTTTGTGTTTTGGACATGGAATCTCACTGTGCAGCTTGGCTGGCCTGGAACCCTAAGCTAGGGTGGCTGTGACCCTCTTCTAGCCTCTGTCTCCTGGGTTTTGAGATTTCAGGGTATATACCACTACACTCACACTATCTTTGACTTTACAAGCGACAGCAAAGCTCAGATCCTCTCAGGTAAGGGGCATAGTTGAGATATGAACTCAGGCTGCTCAAATGCAAAGTCTACTACTTCCCTAAGATTGAAACAGAAAAGGAGTTGATTGCAGCCTCAGAGGAGGCAGGGAGCTTGTAAGCCAGATGCTTCCACCAGCCCCTCAGCTGTAGAGGGAAGCACCCCATGCATGCCTGTGACTTGATGACACTTAACTATCAGACAGACAGCTTGAGCAGCTGCCAGTGCTAACCCGAGAAGAGGAAGGGAAGAAATAGGGCTGGAGTTGTCAGGGATGCGAGGCATCACTACCAGGCCAACCTAGAAGGGCTATGGATGGCAGACACAAACAGGAAGCTGCTGTGTAATGCTCCTTTCTTGCCCCTAGAGCAGTCCTCAACATGCAGGTTGCAATCCCTTTGCAAAAGGGTTAGGGTTAGGGTTAGGGTTTCATACTCAGATATTTACATTCCGATTCATAACAATAGCAAACTTACAGTTTTAAAGTAGCAATGATGTAATTTTATGGTGGGAAGGGGGTGGTCCCACAACAGGAGGAACTGTCTTAAAGGGTTGCAGCATTAGGAAGGCTGAGAACCACTGACTAGACCAAGTCTCTTGTCTGGGGTCTGCTGCCTTGCCATCTGGAGGTGTGGTTGACGGAAGGTACTGCCTGGGAACCAGAAGACAAGCAGGAGGGGAAGGTGGGCATTTATTCTGCCTACAGCTTTGCAGTCCCATCTTGCTTTTGCTAGTGGCTGTGTCTGTTTGTGACTGCTGCTTCTGCCTGGGATCCTGGTTTAAATCTAGGCACCTGTTCCTCCTACAATGACTACACATCTAGGGTGGCAATGGCCCTCTGTATTCCTCCATACCTGCCTCGGCTCCCATGTTGGTTCCTTGGGTGTACACTTCTTCCCCTGTCCTGGCTTAATGTGCTTTCTTACTGAGATCTTCACAGAGGTATCTGTGACCAGACAGACCATCCCCACCACTGGTCCAAATTGAGCCATTTTGAGTCCTGACAGTACTGAGATGCTTCATATGTGTTCCCTTGTGCCATTAGCAGGAACAGATAAAGGATGAGTAAGTACAAACATCAATTGCTGTAATAAATCACTTGTCAGATGTGCTTCTGTGGGGCAGGGTTGGAGCTCCATCCCAGTGTGACGGGGCTATAAATAACAGTGCCCACTTCAGCAGTCCCAGCTTCCAAGCCCTTCTCTGGCCCCCAACCCTAGACACCTGTGCATGTTCATTTAGACTGTCAGCCATTTAAAAAGGCTTTACAGTCCATTCTACAGAGAAGGAAATAGACCCACAGAGGTAATGAGACTCGCTCTCAATCACACCAAGTGTCCCTGATTTGAATCCCTAACTAATTCACCTTTGTTTTGTGATGATGACTGTTATCGAGACAGGGTCTCACTATGTAGCCTATCCTGCCCTGGTTAGCCTGGAGTTCACTATGGAGATCAAGATGATTTCCAGCTCATAGAGTTCTGCATGCCTCTGTATCCCAAGTGCTAGGTTCAAAGGCAGACTGATTGTTCTTTTTGTTTGTCCTCTGTAGGCCCGTGTGGCCTTAAACTCAATGTGTAGCTGGGAATGATCTTGAACTTAGGATTCTTTTGCCTCCACCTCCCAAATGATTACAGGTGTGTACCACCATGTCTGGTTTTATTCTGTGTTGGGCATCAGAAACCAGGACCTTATAAAAACCTACATGTGGACCAATGGAATCAAATTGAAGACCCTGACCTTAATACATACAGCCATGAACACTTGATTTTTGACAAAGAAGTCAAAACTGTGCTATGGAAAAAAGAAAGCATCTTCAGCAAATGGTGCTGGCATATCTGCATGTCAACTTGTAGAAGAATGCAAATAGATCTATATTTATCACCCTGCACAAAACTCAAGTCCAAATGGATCAAAGACCTCAACATAAATCTACACTCAACACTGAACCTGATAGAAGAGAAAGTAGGAAATAGCCTTGAACAAGTTGGCAGAGGAGATCACTTCCTAAATATAACAATAGCACAGACACTGAGAGCAACAACTAATACATAGGACCCCCTGAAACTGAAAAGCTTCTATAAGGCAAAGGACATGGTCAATAAAACAAATGACAGCCTACAGAATGGGAAAAGATCTTCACTAACCCCACTTCTGACAGAAGGCTGATCTCTAAAATATATTTAAAAAACTCAAGAAACTAGACATAAAAACCCAAATAATCCAATTAAAAAATTGAGTACATATCTAAACAGAGAATTCTCAACAAAAGAATCTCAAATGTCTGAAAGATATTTAAGAAAGTGCTCAGCATCTGTAGCCATCATAGGAATGCAAATCAAAATGACTCTGAGATACCATCATATACTTTTAGAATGGCTAAGATCAAAGATTATGGCGGCCTATACTGGAGAGGATGTGGAGAAAGGAAAACACTCCTCCACTGCTGATGGAAATGTAAACTTGTACATCCACTCTGGAAATCAGAAAATTGGGAATCAGCCTACCTCAGGACCTAACAATACCACTCTTGGGCATATACCCTAAAGATGCTCAACCACAGGACAAGGACACTTGCTTAACATGTTCATAACAGCATTATTCATAATAGCCAGAACCTAGAAACAACCTAGATGCCCCTCAACTGAAGAATGGATAAGAAAATGTAATGCATTTACAGAATGGGGTATTACTCAATGTTAAAAAACAATGACATCATAAAATGGGTAGGCAAATGGATGGAACTAGAGAAAAATCATCCTGAGTGAGGTACCCCAGACCCATAAAGACAAACAGAGTATATACTCACTTATAAGTGGATGTTAGAAGCAAAGCAAAGAATAAACAGGCTAGATTCCACAACCCCAGAGAAACTAGGTAGAGAGAAGGATCCTAAGAGGGAAGGATATACATAGATTGCCTCAGGAAGGAGAAATGGTTAAGAGCTCCTGGATAAACTGGGAGGGGAAGAACAGAGGGGAGAAAATAGAAGGCAGAAACATGAGAGCTAGAGATGGCCAAGAACAGGCTGGATGGAGAGGGAGGGCAATAAAAGAGATAACCTCACAGAGTGAGCCATCATGGTTTAGGGAGAAACCCGATGCTTGGGAAGTCCACAGGAACCTGTAAGGAGGTCCCAGGTGAGACTCCTAGCGATGCGGAGAGGATGCCTGAAGTAGCCTTCCCCGTTAGTCCCACTAACGATGACACTAATTGTCATCATGACACCTACATCCAATAACTGGTGGAAGCAGAGGCAGACGCCCACAGCCCAGCACTTGGCCACACTCCTGGAGTTCAGCTGAAGACAGGGAGGAGCAACTAGAGGAGCAAGGGGAGATTTAAGAGCATGATGGAGAAAACCCCAGGGACAGCTGACCCAAGCTAATGGGAGCTCATGACTCTGGACTGACAGCTGAGGAACCTGCGTAGGACCTAACTAGGCCCTCTGAATGAGGGCGACAGTTGTGTAGACTGACCTGTTGGTGGTGGGAGTGGAAATTATCCCAGGTACATGAACTGGCTTTTCAGAGCCCACTCCCTATGGTGGGAAGCCTTTCTTAGCCTTGATATAAGGGAGGAGGGGCTTGGTTCTGCCTCAATTTGGTATGTTAGTGTGTTGACTACTCAAGGGAGGCCCTTTGAGAGGTAGATGGGGAGCTGAATGGAGGAGAGGGGGGAGCCAGAGAAGGGGAGGGAGGGGGAACAGTGGATGGTATGCAAAAGGAAAAAAAAACCTTCTTAAATAAAAAAGTAAATTAAACAAAAGAGAAAGAAACCAGAGCCGTTTGTATACTAAGCAAACAGCCTACAACTGAGCTACATTCCCAGATTCTTCTTAATTATTCCTAGTCATCCTTCAGGAATCCTAAGAGGTTGATCCTAGGAGCCATTTTATAGAACAGGCTTGGTGTTTGTCTATAAACTTTGCACATTGTCCTGCATGTGTTAGATCCTCCCTAGATAACATATAATGCCTAATAAAGTCTGTATTCTGTGCAGATAGTGGTCATGTTGTATTGTTTAGGGTGTAAGAAGGAAGCAAAGCCTGCTCTTCTTTGGGGCAGGTATAATTGCTTCTTCCCATATCTTTGATCTATGTTTGGTAGCGTCCACAGATGTAGAACCCACAGCTAAAGAGAGCTGCCTGCATTTTTATGTATAAACAGTTTGCTATTTGGGTTTAGGTTTATAATTCTCTTGATCACAGGGAAGTGGCCTCATTCCACTCTCTGCCAGTCATGAAGCTCAGCATGAGATGGAACCAGAAGCTGAAAGAGACCTTCAAAGCCATCCCCTCATTATCCACAAGAGTTCTCACTCTTGAGGCCTGAATACAAGGAAACATGCCACCAAATTTAGCTCTGAGTAGTGTAGTGCCAACCTTTACAAGGGTTTCCCCATGCTGAGCTGACATTCAATAATGTTTGTTGAATGGAGGGTTTTTTTTTTTTTTTTTTTTTTTTTTTTTTTTTAAATCACAGTGCACAGATCCCTTGGAAGCTCTCATATCTGTTTAGAAATGATTTGTCCTCCTATAGAGTAGTGGAAACCCCTTCCTAAACTAGGATCCAAAACTGTTAAACCAGCAGGAAAAACAGCAACAAATATGTAGGATCTGGGTTGACTTAGGAGGGAAAATTCGGGCCTGGGATTTGGATTTCTGTGTGAAGGAGGTGCTGTTCTCAGCAAAGCTTTGCCTGCTGGGAAGTAAATTTGCCAGCTGAAACACACTTCTACAGTTGATTCTGTACCGATAGGAAAATATCGCCTGGCAGTCTCTTTGCATCTGGGACGGGGGCCACATCCTTACAGCCTGCTGGGACTCCTCCTCTGAGAGACAGAGCCAAAGCCAAGTTTATTTATTTAGAGTCTAAGGACATGATAAACTGCAAAAGCAGCCATTTAAAAAGTTGCCTGTTGTTGATTTTTAAAAACATGTCACTAGCTGGCTGTGGGGGTACACACCTGTCATCCCAGCATCAGGAGAGTAGGAGGGTTACCGTGAGTTAGAAGCTACAAAGGCTTGCATAATGAGCTGCAGGCCAGCCTGGGCCACGTGGGAAGCAGGGACTGGGAGACAACATTACTGGTTCTACAAGCTTCCTTGTAGTTGCATGTGCAGGCAGCGGGGCCAGGCTGGCAGCTGTTGAATACCTTCTATGGCACTATATAAGGTATGTGGCCTTGTCCAGGTAAATGAGACTCCTAAGGCCCAGAGTTTCTCAGAGGGAAGGAATCAACCTTTTGGCTCCTTGGTCAGCACTCAACACAGATCATACTTTCTATTGATAACATTGGGGTCTGTACTGACAGGATGGACCTGGATATTAAAAAGAGTTATGCACACCTGAGATCACTGGTCTGTCCAGTGACATCACCTGAAAGTGAGGAAGAAAAAGGATCATGGGGATACAAACACACTCCACGGAAGAGGCCTTCCCAGATGATAGCTCTCTGTGAAAATGACTGACGTGAAAACACATACTCTGTGGCTTTTGAGAGGAGGAAGGGAAATTCAGATTGTAGCGAGAGTGATGAAAGCCAGGACCACTTCAGCTCTGTCTGTCAGCTGGCCTAGGAGCTTGGTGATCTGCATGCTGTGACAGGAGGGAAACCAGGCCAAATCCTGAGCTTCATGAAAGCTGCTGTGGGTGCTTTTCCAACATGCAATGCCTGCTGGAAACACCTAGTGCACGAGGAATATCTAGCAGATGAACAAGTGTTTGGTTTTTTTTTTTTTTTTTTTTTGGTCCCAGACACCAAGAGGGGAAATCCAAAACCAAGTTGCCTTTTAGTAGCAATGCTGTCTTAGGAACTCTCAGAGGAGAACTGAGAAATCAGGCATCATTAAGAGTGTTTCTGTGGGGCTGGAGAGATGGCTCAGGAGTTGAGAGCACTGACTGCTCTTCCAGAGGTCCTGAGTTCAATTCCCAGCAACCACATGGTGGCTCACAACCACCTATAATGACATCTGGTACCCTCTGCTGTATACTGTATACATAATAAATAAATAAATCTTCAAAAAAAAAAAAAAACCAAAAAGAATGCTTCTGTTTCCCAGCCCCCACCCTCAGTCTGTTCTGGGTATATCTCTTACATAAGTCACATAATGGTTGAAGGTATGCTAGAAGAAATGAATAGCTTTCTTAGTGGAAGGGTATGATGGCTTGTGAATGAGGTCATAAGTGTGAAAGGGCTTCACAAAGTCAATATTAGAGACTTTTTTAAAAATAGAAGATTTCTATATATATACACATACACAATTTATACATACATTGGGATGCTGTCTTCATGTATATCTGTGTAAGGATGCCAGATCACCTGAAACTTGAGTTACAGACAGCTGTGAACTGCCACATAGAATCAAACCTAGGTCCTTTGGTGGAAGAACAGCCAGTTCTCTCAACCAGCTAGCCATCTCTGCAGATGAGGACCACAGGCAAGTTTTTGAGGTCTTAAAAAACATGGAATTTTAGGTTGTATATATATAATATATGGCTGACTGAAAAGACACCCCCCCACACACACACCACTGCCATCAAGGTTGCTAACTTTCTGTGAGGGAAGCAGGATTATATGGGAGGAAAGGAGCATATGTCACTACTCTGTGTAGGTCTTAGATTTGTAGACAGATATCTTTTGAGGCATGCTAGGGACTGAACCTAGGCCTTGCAGATGCTAAGAAAGTACTCTGTCACTGAGCTACATCCCCAACCTAAAAAAAATCATCTTTTAAGAAAACTTGTATTTGTAGATAAAATAGCCTCTAAGAACAAAAAGGAAACTACCTGCAAAATTGTGTGTGTGTGTGTGTGTGTGTGTGTGTGTGTGTGTGTGTGTATACACTCTTTTCCTGGGCAATGGTTCACATTCTCATCAGGGGCAGGAAGGGTAGAGATGTTCACAAAGTAGCACAGGACTTAGACTGGATCTCAAATGTGCCCTCTGGTCCAGTTTCTCCCTGCCTTAGTAGGCTGTTTTGCCTCTGTTCTGGCTGCTAGTGGGGTGTTCCTCTCCTCACAGGCTCATGTCTCTGTAACTCTAGACTCTTTCAGCAGGCTGTGGGTTCCCTGCACCTTGCCCATACTTTCAAAGCATCCCCTTTATGAAGCTCTCCTCAAATTACCTAATTTAAACCTGTCATTTGCTTCCTTCTGAGGCCCTGATAGATATAATTCTATAAATCTGTCATTAAATCATCAGTGCCTACACACACACACACACACACACACACACACACACACACACACACTGATTTGCTCTCACTTGGCCTAAAACATTGAATCATAGCAAACGTGTGTTTGCTCTTACATATTCACCATGCTCACACACAACAATTAGCCTGATTTAAAATCCTGTGCTGAACTGAGTGCAGTGAGGCTATACCTGAGCTGCAAGATCCCACCCCAGACCTGTGTCTGAGCTACAGGATGCTATTTCCTACCTCTCAGGAGGGGGGGGGTCTTTTATCTATATTCTGTTGAGCTGCTAGTTCTTATTTTTAGATATGGCTACACTTTGTCCACCATAGATCCAGACAACCTTAGCAACTGTACTCTCAATATTCTTGGAAAAAAAGCTCAAAAAACATTAAGTTAAGTGATCTTTAGAATATCTAACTGCAGAATAGACAAAGCTAAGTGTGAAAACAAAATACTTTCTCAACCTTAAAAGCAAAACACTCTCTTGACAGAATTGCAGGCAAACACCTTTAGAGATGATACCAAAATTAATTTAAATGGAGAGAATCAATTCCATTAGGTAAGAACTGAAGGGAGATGCACCCTGAGGCCACCTTCTAGTAACTGGACCTGACTCATGACAAACAGGTCCCCTTATGATGTATCCTTTTGTTTGGGGTTGTGTCTTAGAAAACAGACGCCAGGAGCTTGGACTGAATGACCTCTAAGGCCACACTAAGAAGCTCTCATGATGATCTTAGACAAAGCACACACCCCCCCACTTCAGAGCTTCTGTTCCCTCTGTGTAAAGGGATAGCTTTGTCTAGATGTGCCCATGGGATCTTTAACACCTAGACAATCTCAAAATCAATGATTCTGCAGGCAAAGAGCTGCAGAAAGTGGGGAGGTGGAGGCATAGAAATGAGCTACAGAAGTAATTAGTGATGGAAGTGCGGGTCCCTAGCTGTCTCTGGGTATCAGATGTGCAGCTCAAAGCAAGGCCAATCTGATCTGAAAAATTCCACTCTCTCCAGAGCAAATGGCAACAACAGAGTGGTGAAAAATCTGGCTTCTGTCGGAGGGAGAGACAGATGAACTTGTTTGGGAGGCAAAAGGCCAAGCTGTAGATTATGCTGCAGGCATTAGCTGGTATTTTCACTCCCCAGGAACTCAGGTTCTTTTGTTTTTCATCTTGGTGGAAAGTATAAACCATCTATGCTGCGTGCTTCCCTGAGGATTAACAGGTGCGAATGTCCCTGGCTTTCGTGGTTGTGGTAGATACCATTCAAGAATATGTATTCACATCCAGATCCGATCCCTGCACATATCAGATGTGTGGCACTGGCAGTGGGTGATCTCAGTGAGTCTGTCTTTTCTCCTTAGATGGTGGAGGGGTTGTAGCATGTACCTTCTAGGCCGGGTGAGGAATAATGAGACCCAACGTACAGAAGGTTGTGGAGTAAGGAGTGTCAGTGGTACTGCTGAGTAGCTCTGTGAGGCTGAAACAACTGCATAAAATCACCGTGTCATAGAAACCACAGTGTGTGCCCTCTTCTCTTATCTGAGCATTCACAAAGGTGATTTTGTGGCCTTCCTGACACAGCATTAGTTTGGCTTTAGATGGAGGAGTGTGATAGAACTGAGGCAGAATGTCCTGCTTGGCATGGGTGCCATCTGTCTCCCTGTGGCAGTTCCTTTGGGCCCTCTGAGAACTTTACCAAGGGTCCAACTGGGCAGTTTTGCTTGCCTTACACTTCTGGCTCTGTTACAAGAGTAAGTTATATAGGCTCTTCAGAGGAGCCCATACCTCTCGGGTGGCTCCCCTAGATCCTGAATATTACACTGGCAGAGTCTTTGTAGATCATCTTTTCAGTCTTGCCCAAGTAAACAATCTAAGATAATTTACTTATTTTGAGATAGGGACTCATATAGCCCAGGCTGACCTTGAACTCACTATGTAGTCAATGATGATCTTGAACTGATCTTCCTGCTTCTACCTTCTGAGTGCTGAGGTTACAAGCAAGTGCCACCATTCCTGAATTTAGGTGTTGTGTGGCTTCTTGAGCTGGGGCTAGTACCCCAGGCTTCTTGTATGTTAGGCACACATTCTACTAATTGAACTGCATCCATACCCTCAAGCAAAGCTTATTTTGAACTAAGTGTCTCCAGTCCTATTGTGCCTAGATAGGATATAGTCACTGCATAATCAACTGGAAAGATAGAACTCTAAAGAAGTTCTCCCTCAAATGAAAGGTACTATTCCAAACTGCATGATACCAGTAGCTGGGGTTTTCAGAGCAGACAGGGTTTTCACAAACATTTCTATCAAATGATCATTTGAAGGACTGAAGACTTTCTAATGGCCAAAGAGAGGGATAGTATGAAAACTTGTATCTTAGCTTCAGAATTTTATTAAAATATATTACTATTTTTAAGCTGCCATACAAATATCCTTTGTATTGATCTCAGTGTGATGAACTGACTGAATAAATATGCCAATTACTTCCAGTGAGCCAAACAGTATTTTTAACCTACTTTAAAATATGTGTTGTTTCCTATGGTTTTTTAAACTCTGAAGTTGATTATGAAAGCAATTTCAATTTTTAAAAATTCTTCTTTCCAGAGAACATACATATATATATTTTAAACTATCAAATGTAAAGCTTAATGGGATGGGCCATTACTTTTTAAAGTAACAAAGAAAGGTAAAGAGGAAAGTGGATTATTGTGATGATTAATCTTGATTGTCAACTTGATTTGATTTAAAACACCAAGGACATCAACTTTGTCTTTGGGGACTTTTCCAAAGAGATTTAACGAGGAGTGAATATGGACTGTACCATTATGTAGGCTGGAACACCCACCAAGTTAAAAGGAAAAAAAGCATATGGAACCAGCATTCACCTCTCTCTGCCTCCTGCCTGAGGATGCAAGGTGAGCTGTCACACCCTGCTGCCTTGCCTTCTTGTTATTATGGATTATGCCCTGAAACCATGAGACAAGTTACATCCTTCTTCCTCAATTGCTTTTGTTGGGTCTTTTGTCTCAGAATTTAGAAAAGTAATTAATGCAAAAATAAAAATATTGGTACCAGGATCAGGGTTATCACTGTGATACACATAATCACGTGGCTTTGCAGGCCTTTGGAACTAATTTGCTGGAGGAATGTACAGTTTGGGGCTCCAGATTAGAGAAACCCTAGACTGATATAGGAAGAGGGTAATGGGCCACTGTGTGGTAGGTCTACAGTGAATGAGAGCAGCAAACACAGCAGAAGAGCATGAGTGTGCAGTATACTGAGAAAGGAGTCTAAGCAAGTTTGAAGTTGAAGACAAAGCAGATGTAGAGAGAGCAGTTATAGTGTTGACAAAATCAGTGCAGTTAATGGAAAACTGACCCTCTAGAACCGCAGTACCCTGAGGGCAAGACCTCTCATACAAGGTTCCAACTGGTGAAAATGCAAATTCATTTGAAAAAGCGAAAGTCTACCTTAAGAATGCTACCACCAGAACCAGAAGACTGTCTTCCATGCCCCAAATGGCCACCTAGGAAAGTGCTTTCCCAGGGTCTGCTTCAAAGGCACACAAAGCTTGCTATAACTATTGTCTGAGGAGGTTATGCTACACCTTGATCTCGGCAGCATTTTCCACATGGCACTGGCTTTATAGGTATAGAAGATACAGGAATGAAGGAGTCATAGAAGTTAGAAGCTCTTGAAGCCAGACAATATGTAGGTGGGTCAGGTCAGACCCCTTGTAAGGAGGCATGAAGAGGCTATGACATGAAGCGGAGAAGGTGAAGCCTGAGTTGCAGTGGGGACCCCAGGATTTTGGAGTTGCTAAGAATGGGAAGTGTTTCCCAAGAACTGCAGTAGAACTGGATCAAGAGAGAGGCTATGTGTACAGCAGGCTCCAGAACCAGAGGACCGCAGGTACCCAAGGGAGTTGCAGCCCAGACAATGCCATCAAGAGCCCCAGATGCTAGTCACAGAAGTGATCCAGCTGTGCTTGGGCTGAGGCTTGGCTAGCATTATTCCCATTCTTCTTCTTCTTTTGAAATGAGAATGTTTCTTCATGATATTGTGTATTAAAAGTATAGGACTTGTAGGCTTGATTTTTATAGGGACTCATAGATAAGAGACTTCCCAAGTCTCACAAGAGACTGTATTTACACTTCTGAATTTTTGGAACTGTTGAGATATTACAGACTTTTAGAGATAAACTATTAGAGATCAGGGATAGATGATCATGATTTAAAAATGATACTCTTTGTGTCAAGCTGTGAAGCCTTGTAATGGTTTATCCTGATTATCAACTGGGCAGGACTTAGATTCACCTAGAAGGCAAACTTGTATCTCTATGTGAGGGAGTGTTTAATTTAGGTGGGAAGACCCACCGGATGTGGTGGCATCACCCCCCAGGTTTGAGTCTCAAGTGAGTCAAGAGAAAAAGTGGGTGGAGCATCTCTGTTTTTTGACTGAGGATGCCATATGACTAGGCACTGTATGCTCACGCTGCCATGACTCCCCATGATGATGGACGGTATTCTCAAACTATACCAGACAAACCTTCCTGCTTTAAATTGCTTCCTTCAGGAATTTTTTCCACAGGTGCAAAAAGAATAACTAATACATACATCATGTAGCGTTACAACAGAGACTACCACAAAACTGGGAGGCCTGAGCAACAGCTCTTCAAATATGTAACAGATATGTTCTTCTATGTATTTTGCCCCAATCATTGCCTATTTAGCTTTTTTATTCTTTTCCTTTTTCTTTCTTTCTTTTTTTTTTTAGCATATAATATTGTGTACTCAATCAGGGTTGTGGGATTTCCAGAAGCCAGAGGAAGAACTGGAGAGAGATCTCACTTGGCAGAAGTGCTCAGTGTACAGGCCTGTATACCTGAGTTCAGATTCTTAGAACACTTGTGAAAGCTAGATGCAGTGACATAGGGATCTCTAATCCCAGAAGCAGTCAGGAAAATCACCACAAGTGCATAGGCCAGCCATCCTGACTCAAACAAGGCAAAGAGAGAGTGGGGAGGGGAGGAGCAGAGGGAGGAGGAGGGGAGGGGAGGCGAAAGCAATGCATGCACTTGCCAGTAGGCCCCTTGGGTGAATATTTCGCAGACAGGACAGACAGAGAAGAGGTGAAGGACGTGTTTAAGGCCCCAGCTACTCACCCCATGCTCCCTCTTCTTCCCTTTTTTGCCTAGTGGAAAAACTCCCCCAAGGAAAATCCTTTAGGCCTCAAATCTATTTAGAATATCAATTTGATGATACTTTAAATCCATTTTTCCCCCCAGAAAAGCATAAAAGAACTAATAATCATTAAGGTTGCTGACTGTGAATCATTGGATTTCCTGGTTTTAGAAAGAAATGTCAATTTACCACTGGGGGGGGTGCAGATGCCAGATCTTGTGCTTACTGTGTGGGAGAAAGAGCCTAGGGATAGGGCTAGCTAGACATGAGCATATCACCTTGTAGCTTCAGGGACAGAGCTGAAAACAGGTAAAGAATTACAGAATCAAGTGCTTCAGGAGACATTGGCCAGCTGGTGTTAACTACTGCCCTCAGTAGATCCAAGGTGACTGGATCCCTTTTAATGACAGGAACCCACACCTCACAGCACAATTCACCAGTCAGAGATGCCTAACGTCAGAAAGTCCTCCCTCCCGAAGCTTGAACTGAGACCTGATGGGGATCAGATGTGAGGAATTTCCTTCCACGTGTGCATTTCTGCTTGAGATAAGCTTATCTTTGGGGCCACCTGTGGTCTCTGCCCCTGCGATGATACAGCGAGGTTTACCTGAAGTTGTAGCCAGGAGACACGTTGCTTTTCTCAGAAACTCCATCTAGCCGCGTGAAGGAATATTTGGGTATACACTGGTCCCAGGCCTTGTCCAGATCACACACCCAGCCGATCTTAATGCCCAAAACTCCACCCTGAAGAAAGGGCCAGATATGAGCTCTCCTCTGTGCTCAGTCAGAGCTGAGGACATGTGATAGTTGAATTCTTCCCTTCTCTATGCAGGAGGCGGCCTCAGGGAGGAAAGTCACTGGTAGGAAGGGGGTGTCCTTAGGGGAAGACCCTGGAGTCTCAGAATCCCTGAACTACAATGCAAGAGAGAGCATGCTGCTGTGATCATTTTCTTGTGTTGTGTTCAGAAGAGGCCTCTTCTGAAGTGAAATGAGATGATAGATAGGAATGGGAAACTGAGGCTTGGGGAAGCAGAGGCAAGATCTCTGGGGAAGAAAAGGATGGGATTTGGAATAGGAATGAATTCAGGGACCTGCATGTCTGGGATGCTTCCACCAGGTGGCACTGTGGCTGTGGCTCCTGCCCGGCATCCCAGTGGCTGTCCCTCAAGTCTATCTAAGGGAGGGCTGAGCTTTTTTTTCCAGGTAGGTAGGGCGTCATGGAGGAGAGACAGGTTCTCACCGTGCGGGCCAGCTTGACAAAATCTTGCCCGGCAAACTTAACCACATCCCCTACCCTTAAGATGGGGCAAAATGGGGCCTTTTCAGGGTGGAAGCGGCAATTCTTTATGTCCTTGGCTGTCAAGTTGGGCAGGAGGTTTCCCCTGAAGAGGAAAGAGAAGAGGGATGAGGTTCTAAGTTTTCCCCAGTCTTCTGGGTGCATGTGGCCCTCCACGCCCAAGTAGGGGCATCTACATGCACCATTTCCCGGTCACTCTCCATCTACTCCCCCCCCTCAACTCCATGGCTTTGTAATCCTCATCATGATAGGGCTATGACTGTCTAAGACCAGTGTCTCCAAACTACCAGGCTGGGCTCCTGGTGACCAGAGTCTCCCCCGATTGCTCTGTGTATCTCCATGGTGCCTGGCAGGGTGCTCTGTACATGGCTGATTGCCACTAGGTAATTGTTGAAAGCATAAATCAATGTAGTGAGGGCAAACTAAGACAGAAAACAACAACAAAACAACAGTCTCCATGTGCGGGCTGTGTGTGGGGAATATAAGAGTGATAAAACGTGACACTCCAGCTGCAGGAAGCCTCAGTGTCCACAGCCAGGTCATGCTGTCTTCCCAGCTCCAAGCAAAAGTCTTATGTGGGTTCAGAGCTCCAAGGCAGGGAAACTGGTAGAGAACCTGGCTACATGACATTTGGGATAGGAGCTCCAGGGAGATGAGTAGATGCAGAGAATGGGAGGGCTGCGTCCAAGGGATTCTTCCCCCAGGGGAGAATAAAGGACTCACTTCTCGAAGTTGAAGAGAGGGAAACGGATGCTGTTCTTGATGAAAATAGTGAAGTTCTCAGCTTCCATCATGACAGGCCTGTGAGTGAGAATGGTAACTGAGCTCTCCAGAAGGGGGAGACAGAGGGCTTTCTTTGTGGGTGCCACTTGAATGGAGACATCTTATGGACCAAGGGCCTATGGGAGCGAGGGTGGGAGGCAGAGGCAGGGCAGGAGAGATGACACCCTGAGAACAACTCTACTCCAAGAAAGAGCACCAGCTGGGGACATACACAACCCTCACATGCTTGGGAATGCTCGGAGCCTTACATCTCCACAGTGTCCACTTCAGTGGGGCACCAGCCCTGGATCTCACAGGTCCGGAGAACAGAGCTGTAGTTCACACAGCGGCCAGTGAGGATCCCTGGAGGGTGGAGCTGCATGACCAAGTGGCATCCTGTCTCCTCCCACTCCCATCCCCCTCCTCATCAGGGCCCCTGGCAGGTGAGCAGGGCAAGCCAATCTGCTGCATGTATGTGTTCTGAACACAAGCCTCTTCTTCCTTGCCTCTCAGTCTGACCTATGCCTTCAGGAAGCTCCTCCCTCTTGCCAAATCTCCCTCATCTTCAGATTCTCTCCAGGGCGGCTTTAGAGCCACATCTCAGAACTCTCCTTGTTCCCTCCCCTGGGGCTCTCCATGGTGTTTCCCTAATACCATTTGTTACTCTACCTACCACCGCAACACCTCTTGCAGAAGGAATCATGCACCTCCATATCCCTGACTGATTCTGGCACCCACCCAGCAAACCTCTTGTAACACAGGCAGAATTCTGTAGAACAGGCTAGACCCCTTTCCTGAAATGGTCTATCTCCATGGAGAATTTGCTGCCTTTTAGAATCCCATGAAGGCTTGGAGTTTGGGGGGGGCGTGGAGGAAGGGGCTGTACTCACCCCCACCTGGGAAGCGCTCAGGCCCACACTGGCTGTCAGACACACAGCGGTACTTCTCCTCATTCTGTGGGGGAGGGGACAGGATCACAGGTATATGAGGGACTCTCCCTTGGCCCTGGTCAACCCGTTAGTTCCCATTGCCTCCCACAAGTCCCCGTAGCTGTGGCTTCTGGTGGGTGGCAGGTCCAGTCACAGCTCCAAGGCTAGACTATGGGCCCCTGTTCACACCACCTACCCTGCTCCTTCCAATACGTTTCCATGACCTGTTTCACTCACCTCTGGACAGAACCCCTGCATCTGATTTTCAGTAACGATCATCTTGGTGATGATGACAAAGACAGAGGTGCCCTTGGAAGGAAAAGGGAGAGGAAAAAGCCCGTTCCAAACTGCAGGGCAGGAAGTGATTTCGGCTCCACAGAAGAGGAAGCCCTGGTCTGCCTGTGATTTGACCAAGGTGGCAGGGCTAACAAGGGGCACAGCTGTCATTCAAACCGTTTTCTAACCTCCTGCTGTCCCCTCTTGCTCCCTTTCTGTATTTTTGTCCAGGGCTGGGGTTGGAGAGTCCAGCTTCTTTCTGTCCACTTCTGCGCTTTGAGAGGCAGGTTCTTGTTCCCCCAACAGTACTATAGCTGCTTGTTCAAGATGCTTGCCCTCTGTCCCCATGCACATGACCCCAGGGTAGGGTACCATACCTGGGGTGGGGTCACATAGTCTGACACATCCATGACTTTGTTGGCATAACGTCCGAAGCCTTTTACCTTTGTTACCACTGAGGACTCGATGGCCGTGTCCCTCACTTGGTAAGCCTTCTCATGCAAGAAAACCCACCTGCAGCAGAAGAACAGGAATAGAGAGAGTCCACAGTCTCATGAGATGGGCTGGGAAAATTCTCCTTTCTGCCAACATCAGAGTTGAATGGGTGTGCTTGGTAGGGACGTGTATTGGTAGAAATCAGGATAAGTCCTTGGTTAGTTCAGTGAGTCTCCATAACCACCTCCAGGGAGCCCTTCTGGGTTTCTTTTTCTAATTGTCTTCCTATGAAAACTCTTAGGATTCCAGCAAGTGCCATGTGGCATATAGGTAGATGTGAGTACATGTTTGAAGGCCAGAAGTTATTAGTTCTCTTTTTGACAGAGTCTCACTGTGTAGCCTTGGCTGGACTAGAATTCATTCTGTAGACCAGGTTGGCCTTGAACTCACAGAGATGCATTTGTCTCTGTCTCCCAAATTCTAGGATTAAAGGTATGCACCACCATGCTTGGCATCAGAAGCTGCTACTAAGATAGACATTCCAACATCATCCGTTTCAATGTCTATCTTATCTTTTTTGAAGCTGGTACTCAGTGATTGGCTAATAAGTCCTCTTTCCACTCATCTACACCTACCAGTACTGCCATACCTGGCATCATCCCCCACCCCCGGGGATTCTAGAATGCTAAAAAAGTGCTCTATCAATATTGAGTTACTGTCCTGGCCTACTTGTGATTTACACATAAAAAACATCCAGTTATTTTTTACTCATAAGAAGAAATTTTCACCCCTTGTGGGCCATATGCATGGCCAAAAGTAAGTATTGATGATAACAAGTCCCCCACCCCCATCCCCACGTGCACACCTCTAGTGGGCACCAAGGAGAGAGGAGAGACAGAAGATCCCAGGCTGCAGAAGCTGTGCCTACCAGGCTTTATTCAGAGTTGTGCCCTGTGTGCCAGGAATACACCAGGCATTCGAGAAATGCTAAAAGGTTCTTGGAGCAGGCTACCTGGCAGCCTTCATCAGCTGAGAAATCAGGAGGAAGTGCCTCTGCCTGGGAGGTGAATTTCTGTTGAGAAGACAGGGACGCTAATCTTATTCCTTGCATTGTGCTTCCACCTAGTGGTCATTACCTGTCTTCCCATGGTTTTAAGCCGTCATGTGACCAAGTGGAAGCAAGATTCCCCTTCTTTCATTCCCCCTGCTTCTATAGACCCTCCCAGTCCTCGCTGGAGCAGGGAAGGCCTCAGACTACCAACTCTGCCTCCCTGTGTGAAACAAACCACCAGAACCCTCACAGTCTCATTTACCTGTCGCAGCCCGACATTTGGGCCTGATGGCACACTGGAAGGTCAATGCAGTTACTATTTTTATTTTGTAGGTGAGAAAAATCTATCAAATGGAGTTGGGAAAATATTCACACTCTATACAACAAATTGGTAATATGTTACATTTTGTTAACCTTATTATTCCTAATCGTTATTATTACCACTACTCCAGCTATTGGACTGTGGTGCTAAGGATGTAACTAGGGCCCCACAAGCGCTAGCAAGCACTCCACCTCTGAGATACACTCCTAAACCCGCTCACCTTACTTGGCCACAGAAGTCAGTACTGGAGAGGGAACTTGTGACAGTTGGCAGAACTGGTCAGTATATGCCAGTAAGGCTGGATTACATCATTCTCTGGTTCTATCAAAGGTTGGGAAAATGACATCAGGAGATGACAGAAGGAGTCTGGGACAGTTTGGTTCAGAAAACACCTTGCTGTAGACACCCCTGGCAGGGTAAGTGACATTTGAAAGGAGGCAGTGAGTGTCCAGCCCAGGAACTCCTATCATTGAGTTGGCCAAGGACTGTTGCTTTGCAAGATGATAGGCCCCACATGGCTGGGAAGCTGCTTTTCCATGGTTTGCGTGCTGAGGAGATACTTTTCTGGGGCGGAGGTTGGACTGTATGACCTTTGAGGCCCTGTACTAGTAGAAGATTCAGAAGGGAGCGGCTTTCAGGTCGCTAAAGGAGGTAGAGTCACTCATAGGACAGGCACAGTCTTGCTTACAGCAACCACAGGCTGACCTTTGCGAGGCATCTTCATTCAGTGAGTGCTTCAGTACCATCCCCATAATGGGGCTTTGCTTACTGAAGTTCTCTTTTACTCTCTGTCTCTGTCTCTGTCTCTGGGTTTGTGTAATTCCTCGGAAGCTATGTACTTTTTCGTGGGAGTGGATATTCGTATGCCATGGTATACATGGGGAGGTCAGAGGGCAGCTGTGGGAGTCAGTTCTCTTCTTCTATTCTGTGGGTGTCGGGATTGAACTCAGATTCTCAGGCTTGGTGAAAGGAAGCTTTACAGAAAGGCTCTCTTACTGGTAGTCTATCATCATCTATCCATCCATCCACCCATTATCTATCAATATATATCTATCCATCCATCTATCAACCTATCATCTGTCTGTCATTCATCTATCATCTATCTATCTATCCATACATCCATCTATCATGTATCAATCTATCTATCTATCTATCTATCTATCTATCTATCTATCATTGGTCTGTCTGTCTACCTAAGAGTTACCCGGCATTCACCAACTAAGCTAGATTGACTGGCCAACAAACCCCAGAGCTCCACCTATCTCTGCTTCTCCAGCACTGGGATTAGAAGCTTGTGCAACAATATCGGGTCTCTTTCTCACAAGTTCTGGGGATTGAACTGAAGTCCTTGTGCTTGCAAACCAAACACTTTACCCCAGTCACTCTTCAACATTTAATTGTCAAGCAGTCGTTGTCTGTATCCATGTGAATGTTTTGGTGCATGCACACACTATACAATAAGTCTATTAAGCTAATTAGCATAACCATCTCTTACATTTATCTGCTTCTTTTTGTAGCATCATTCACTTGGATCCTGAATGGTTTCTTGCATGAGAGAAAGAGGGTGGAGTCGCAGTTCTGCCAAATGGCTCTGAACCTGTTACCTGCTTTAATTGTGGCTGCCTCTAGCAGACGGCAAGTTGATTAATGCACCATTAAGCATTATCCACATGCTTGTAAAATGCTCTTCTGAGCACCACGCCTTTATAGAAGTCTGCATTGCCACTCTTGCAATAGTTTTTCTTCTTCTTCTTCTTCTTCTTCTTCTTTTTTTTTTTTTTTTTGGAAGGGGAGGAATTTCATTAAGAGCTCATTCACTGTGTTATGTTCTAACAGTGATATCTGAAGGCAGCATTTTGTTACAGAATCTAAGGAAGTTATCTGAAAGAGCACTATTAGCTCATGGCCTTTTGCCCTCTGGAAGGATGAGGAGAGAGGTCTGGGGGCCCTGACTCTCTAGTTCAGCTAAGATAATGGCAGCTGATGAACATCAGAGGGTTAGCCATAGTCCAACTGACCTCTGGAACTCCAGGGTGCCTCCAGGGTGACATGCTTCTCGGGGTTGAGCTAAGGAAATGGTGCTTTGGCTAGTACCTCATCCTTAAAGTCAGGGCACATTTGTAGATGCAAAGAGCATTCGGAATGTCGTACCAAGACTATGACATTATATTGACCCAGTCCGTAAAGCCTTTATGAGACAGCTGTATCATGAGCATTGTACCACGATTGGGGAAAAGATACAAAAGAGTATGCTGACTTGCCCAAAGTCATGGATCTGGAACGTAGTCTGCTCTAGACCACTCCCAGCCACACCACTGTAGGATCTCTAGCTATATCTCAGGTCAGATCCCTGATTCACAGAGAGAAAAGCATCCCCCTAACTCAGGAAGGTCTCAGGAGGACAGGACTGGGGTAGAGAAACAATTAACCAGTCTCTTTCTTCTCCTCCTCCTCCTCCTTCTCCTCCTCCTCCTCTACCTCCTTCTCCTCCCCCTCCTCTTCCTTTGAGACTCCTTGTATGCCCAGTAGAAAGAGGAGGCCACATTAGAATGCTCTCTGAGTTAACAAATGGAAGAATTTCAATGACCACATGGGACTGAGAACGTCATCAGGGTAGCTAGCAATAGGGGGTGAGGGGTTGCTTCATTTCCAGAACAGAGGGGCTGAGGCTGTCTCTAGAGGCCAGGACTAAAGAGATGCAGCGGGACTAAGCCTTTGATTCTTGGCATTTACTCTGCTGCTCTGACTTTTTTTTTTCCCTTGCATTTTCTGGTTTATTATTTATAGAGCGGAAGGCGGTGGCAGCTCCTTGGCAGGTGGGATGTGCAGAGCAGAGGCCTAAGCAGCATCCCAACACCCTCCCATCTATCCCCAGGGAGTCCAAGGGGAGGAGGAGGAGGCCAGGGAGTAGGTGTGAAATGTGTGTGTCAGAGGAGAGGGGTCTTTTTAGGAAGGTGTGACTGGGCAGAGGGAAAGAGGGAGGCACACCGGGGAGTCTAGGAACAGTAATAGTTACCACACATAACTTAATACTACTGAGTCACCGTCTCAGAAAGGGCACATGGCGTGTGTCATCATCTCTCATCCCAGAACACCAGACAGGAGGGACTCCGACACTCATTTCCTAGATCTTGGGGACTGAGGCTCACAGGTCTGTGTCAAAGCAGGGATGTCACACCATGTAGTCCCTTCATCCCTAGGCTGTGGCGTAGGGAGAAAGTGGGACATCATGTGTACTACTCCCCTTTGTACCTAGAGGATGAGGGATCTGATCCTCCCAGCATGTCATCTAGTGTGCTCACAGGGAGCCTTGGGTGCTACCTTGGGGTCAAAAGCCTCTGACACACCTAGGGTGGGTGGAGGAATCTGGGTGAAGGAAATGGTGTCACCCACAGCAGGGAGCTGAGGCTAGAGATGGGATGACTAGGTGGTGTGTTGTTGTGAGTGTGTAAGATAAATACTTGGTTCATGGTACACACACTTCCTAGGTGAAGCTGTGTGTCCTGTCTCCCTGACAGAAAATAATAGGGAGAAGATTCAGGTACCAGTTAAGTGCCACACTCATTAATGTCCTTTCGAGGGGCAGAGAGTAGTTGGTTCAGTGGGTGAAAGTACTTGAAAAGCCTGAGCTCACACAGTGGAAGGAGAGAATGGATTCCTGCCATCCCCCGTTCTCTGACCTCCACACATACCCATCCCCACTACCCCACAAAACAAAACAAATAAAATATAAACAAATATCAAAACCCTTTCAAATTATACTGAGTCTAGGTAGCGTCCTCTCTCCCCTTTAGGCTCTTCTGCAGGCACTTCTGCTCTGTAGAGTCCCTGGGCACATCAGGCCCCTCAGATCTCATCACAGTACTGTTCCTCAGTCTCGGTCACACAGAGAGGGTGGCCGGTGTCAGGAGCTTCTTCTCATTCTCTACTCTCCTGTGAAAGCAAACGGTCCTGTGGGATGCCAGGTCTGACCCCCTGCTTCCAAAGATCTGTCTACACTGATCCTCTATTCCCATAAACTTATCTTCCACTGTAGACCAGGATCTTTCCCTCCAAAGAGGTGGGTTCTCTGTCTTGGGGTTTCATCCTTCCTTTTGCTTTACCCATCCTTCAGAACCTGACATTTCTAGAAAACTTCCCTCAGTTTCCAGATGAAGCCACATGCCTCTAAGTGTCTTTTGGTGTTGTGCAAATTTTAGACACTGTTAAAACTTTACATTTGTTTGTTGGAATTACTGGTTTAATATCTACTTTCTGCCACATTCATGGGTGTGATGTTCACAGGATAAAGACCTTGTCTGCTCCCACTGCTCTATCCTCAGTACACAATGCCTGGCATGAAGAGATGCTTGATGCATTTCTCCTAAATTAATCACAATGGATTCATGAAGTCACGTGGTGTTTGGACTCCTATGGACAGCTTGGACCAGGGGGCTGGGCTGCCTAGTGTGCTGATGTAACTGCAAGACATGGTTCCACCGGGAGCTGTCAGGCTGGTTGATGGATGGAGTTACATATCAAGATGCCAAAGAGCCTCTCTCTTGCTCCCTTGAGCAGGCTAGACGGACTCAAGCCCCTAGCATGGAAGGATTCAATCTGACTCTGATGAGGGGCAGCCAAGGACAGTGCAGGGCTAAGGGGACTAGTCCAAGAGACGGTTGTCTCTGTCTTCCATCAATGTCCTGCCTGGAGTCAAGGGAGCCAAGCCAGTTTAGGAATGTGCTGAAGAAGCTTCTGTACTCATTTGGACCAATATACCATCCTGTGACTATCAACAACTAAGGCACTGAATATCTATGTGAATGTAGAAGGCTTAAGAACCAACTCTGAGGTTGGGGATGCAGTGCAATTGGTAGAGGGACGACCTAATATGCACAGAGCCTTGGGTTCAACCTACCAGCATCAGATAAACTGGATACGGTGGCCCACATTTGTAATTCCAGCACTAGGAGGATTAAGAATTCAAGGTCATCTTCACCTACATATTAAGTTCAAGGCCAGTCTGGGATACATAAGACTCTGTCTTTAAACAAAACAAACAAACAAACCTAAACAAAGTAGCCAATCAAAAAGGAATCAATTTTGAGCCAAACTTTGGAGACAGGGATATGGAACAACATAGAAGAGCAGTTTCAAAGCCATTTGATCCGACTCCATAGTCTGAATTCCTTCTGATGTCACCGCAAGGCTGTACAGCCTTGCTATACACTGAAATACCAGAGTCTACAGGCTTTCATCAAACCCATGAACAAAAATCACTTTAAAAAAGCACATCTGCCCATCTCTCCACACATCCAACCTCTCCACATTACACCAGCCTTTCAGCTCCAGCCCACATGTACACAGGATGTATTCTTTGATTTGCCTGAATTAACTCATGACCTAGTCAGTGGCTTGCTGTCTTTCATAAACAGACTCATTGTCTCAAGGAACAGCAAGCAACCACAGACCCGAAAGCCAGGAAAGAAAACCCTTGAGGTTTTTGCCTGCATTTCCTGGTGCCGACCAGTGGAGGAATGACCACAAAAAGGACAGACCTGTGTTTTCCTCCCAGCTATTGTTTGCTCCCCTCTGTGTGTGTGTGTGTGTGTGTGTGTGTGTGTGTGTGTGTGTATGTATCTTTCTGGCCCTTGAGCAATCCCTAGCATGAGTCTTACGGCACAGTCAGGTAGAGGGGAGAATTAATGCTTTTTAACAATGGGTATCATTTCTGCATTCTGGTGCACTAAGGCAGAAAAGGTGCTTTTCTCTTTGGCAGCTCCTTCTGTGAATGTGTCTATGTCTGTGCCTCTCTCTACTTGAGGGGCAGTTCCCTCTTTTGTCCTGTTCTCCAAGAACAAGGATCTCTTCTTGCCTTTTTAACCTCTCACCACCTAGCTCATGGCAGGAAGAAATTCCTAACTCTCAGTTAAACCCAGCGAGCGCTCTCCTTTCCTCCCCAGCTGGTTCCATGCAACACCATGTCCCTGGTTTCAGTGCCTTCTCCCTGTGCTCCTGTATCTGAGACTAAAAGACTCCGTTGAGGGGAATGGAAAAATATGGGGAGGGGTCTGCGCTCCTTCTTTTTTTAGTTTGGGAAGGACCATATGGGTCCCTTCCTGCCCAGGGAATGCACTAAACCTTGGAGCATGTGTTTAGAATTATTTTCCAGCCCTGGAAGAGTTACTGAGTAAAGTAATCCACCTGAAGACCGGACTGGATGGAGTAGCAGAAACCAACCCCGGGGACATGTTTCCCAGAGGAGAAGTTCTGCTAACTGCAGAGCAGTCTTGGGAGAGGAAGGGAAGAGGACATCAGGTAGCCCTCTTGTCCCAGGACCTGAAGGACCATATACACTCACCCCACAAAGTAGGAGATAATCAGCAGCTGGACAGCTCGGTTGATGATCCCAATGGTCCAGCTCTTCACAACCACCGACTTGGTAGTCTCGTAGGTGAAGAAGTCTGATATACAGTTCATACTGAGAAAGTGCTCACGGCCACTCAGAAGGGCCAGAGATGGCAGCCCAAGGAGACAACCTCAGGACAGGGAAAAAGAGAGTAAAGCCTGAAGTGGTCCTCTTAGTGGTACTTGAGGAACAGAGCTAGTTCCTGTCAGCTAGGCAGCTGTAGTCAGTGCCTACTCTCTCTCCTCTTGATACTCTGGCTGCCAATAGTCTAGGGCCAGGGCAGCGAGAGGACCACCTTTTTATTCGTCTTCGCTCCACTCCTCTGTGATGTCACGGCAGGGGTGGGGTCTCCAATCTCGGGCTCCAGATTGCCTGGGATGCAGCTGGCTAGGGTCCTCTGGGACTCATGTTTTATCTGCACTCTGTCTACTGTTTCTATTCTGTTCTCTTATGCTGTGTCTCTACCTCAGCTCACCAGCTGCTTTGTATTCTCCAAAGCCCCTTGTACGGGTCCATTCCTGAGTTAACTGACCTGCCTGAGCCAAGAACTCTACTTCTGTGTCTGTCGATTTCTATCTAATAGCACACATAGGGGAGAAAGTGTTCTTGGGTCTCCTGGGAGGGAGGGTTACATATTTCCTACTACCCCCTCCTCTCTGCCCTCTGGAATCTCATTATGTTCCCAAGCTGGTCTCAAATTGGCTTTGTTGTTATGTTTCAAACTCACAATTCTCCTGCCTCGGTTTCCACAGTATTGTGATTACAGGTTTGTACCACTGCAAAGTTAAAAAAAAAAAAATCACTTATTTCTAACTCCAGTGTGTAGCAGTGGTTGAAACTCTTCTGGTTGTACAGAAATTACCAAATTTTCTTTTTACTCCTAGGTTATTCAAATCTTTTGTTGGGGTATGTGCTCCTGAAAGATTGTGGCTGTTTTAACCATCTCCAATAGCTTCCTCAAATCCTAGAATGTGCTGCATTAACAATAGGTTCTTATTTATGTCTTAAGCCCAGTTTGACTTAGCTAAATAGGACTAGCAATAGCAGTATTTAACCCAGTGGTTAAAGCCACAAATTCTAGATAGCAAGAATGCATTTTGACCATCTCATATCCCAAGACTGAGTTAGTAAGTCAGTCCAGTGATTGTCAAGAAAAACATGAATTTAAACATCTTGCCTTTATCCAGGGCACATGCTGGCAATTATTCTTAAGGCTGAACCCTCATGATTATGATAAAAGGCTGATGATAAGGAATCTGAGTTCTAGTCTCCAGCTTTGATGCCAATGCACTGACACCCTGGGCAAATCTTTTGTGGGTCTCACTTTTCTCATCTTTAAAATGAGGAAGGGCGAGATAAACTCAAGCATCTCTTTCAGACCCGGCTTCAGATTTTGCAAGATGCACCATGGTGCTCTGTGAGGCCATCGGGTTCTGCCAACTCAGGCTGATGTGGTTTCAAGGAAGTTCTAGCTCAAAGGTAAATCTGACACCAGCACTTGAACTTAATGCGGCTATCTGCCAGGCTCTTCCGGAGAACCCACAAATTAGGGATATGGATGAGATGGTGTTGGGGGTGGAAGGTGAACTCGTTTCGGAAAGGATTCGATTTACTTGCCAGGGTACAGCTGGAAAGCAAGCACAGACACCGACACCACATTCCCTTTGCAGCTGGTGGGGGCGTCATTTTTGGACACAGCTCTGTACTTTTCTTGTTCAACAGACTCCTTCCCAGACTATTTTACAGGAGGGAGGGACAAGAAAAATTCCAGCACACAAACAAACCAAAAAGTCTGATAAAACTGCATAATTTCTCTTTAGAATCTACGCTCTGAAGAGTGGCTTGGAACTTTTTAAGGAAAACTCCCATTTCCTAGTGAAGAACTCAGCCGGTTTTGATTCCATAGCAAGACCCTCGCTTTTGTAACTTGGGGGTTGCCGACGCTCTAGGCGACGGTCTCGTTGGTCCGCCCAGCTGGTGTCTCTCTAGCCAGGTCTTCCTCTCTATGGTCGGTGCGCGACTTCCGGTGGCGGGACGCGGGACCGCGCACGCGGGAAAAGCTTCCCCGGCGTCCCCTCCCCCACATCCCTACCTCCTCCCCCGCGACCCCCTGCACCCACCGCCCGCGCTGTGCCGTCGCGAGGCTGCAGCTGGAAGAGGTGGGTGGTCGCGATCCCCTGGGCCTGGGTATGCATGGGCCCCGCTCCCCCGCGGGACGCTCGAGATGGATCGTTCCGCGTTCAAATTCGCCGGCAGTGGGCGAATCCAAATTTAAAGGGGGGGGGCAGAACGTAGGTCCAAGGGGCCTCGGGGTAGTGGGATCCCTCCTAAGATCCGGATACTATCCTGTGAGCGGAGTTGAGGTGCGCTCTCTGAGCAGGTCCCGGGGATCCGCCAATTGTTGCGGTGTCTGTCGGTGGAACGTCTTGAGAGGGTGTCGGGTTGGGATGTAAGCGCCACTACAGGCCTGGTTCTGCACCTAGGGTCCTGGGCCTTGGCCTCAGGAACCCTACAGAGCCGCTCTGTAAGGTTCCCAGGCAGTGGAGAACTTAAGACAATCCAATTCAGGCACAACTATCCGTGGGTGAACCGAGTAAGGTGGCGTCTTTACTTGCTTATCAATTTCCTTCCTGAATTCAGATTCCCACCCTGCCGAACATCTGCACACCTAGCCAGGAACTGGGGCCCAGCTCCCAGAAAAGGGTTTGTTTCCTCTGGTGCAGCCCAGGGCTCTGTGCCCAGGCCACTACGGGCAGGTGAATATGGCAGAGACTCTGGAGTTCAACGACATCTTCCAGGAGGTGAAAGGTTCTATGGTGAGAATGGCTTGGGCTTTTAATAAAGGCAGAGATTGAGAAGAGTTTGTGTCAAATAGCAAAAGTTTAACGCTGACTACTGTTTTGGAACTAGTGTATCTGGTCTTTCCCCGAGCAAAAGCAGCAGGAGAGTCTCAAGAGTTGTGATCTTGAGTTTGGAGAGATTCCATGTGCAGTTCTATCCTAAACCCCTGTGTTAAAAACCAGAAATCTGGAGGCCCTTACAGGGCTTTGGGTACCATAAGCAAGCTTGCAGTCTAGATTTGATGTCTCTTTTGAGTCTTTTGACTTGATCTCACCACTCGACCTGTTGCTTTTCCACTAATAATCTGGCCAGCCTGCAGCACCACAAAGGTGAGGGGTTAAGTGGGCCTGCTGCTCACTGTATCCTGTTCTGAATATGGGTCTGTATTTTGAGCAGAATGATGGGAGGCTACGATTGAGCCACCAGGGGATCATCTTTAAGAACAGCAAGACCGGCAAAGTGGACAATATCCAGGCCGTGGAGTTGACAGAAGGCATCTGGCGCCGGGTAGCATTGGGCCATGGACTTAAACTGCTCACCAAGAATGGCCATGTCTACAAGTATGATGGCTTCCGAGAATCGGTGAGAGAGCTTGTTGCCATGACCCTCTCATTTTGTAATTGCCCTGCCTTGTTTATTTTTAATCTTCTAGAGACAGTTGGTGTTCTGATAATGATGTCAGTGCTCATTTGGGCTCCTCAGAACAGGGCTGCTGGAGATGATTAAACAAAGTACTAGTGTTCTGTTTTCAGTGCCCTGGCTTGGGAATTTCTTTGTACCAGATTTTCTAACATCTTTATTTAGATAGTGGTTTCCACTTTTTGTTCTGGTTCAGAATCTTAGCTTGGTACTCTAGGATTTCGTTTTTCCATTTTCAATTGCTTGGTTTTAATATCCACTTTTATCAAAAGAGCATGTACACAAAGTTTAAAAACTCAGCAAGGTGATACATACAAATAGGAATGGAAGTCTCTTTACACCTCTCCTAGGCTGGGTTTTTTGGGGGTATTAAAGATATTTTTATTTTGTTAATTATTTATTTTGTTGTGTGGTGTTGGTACATGTCTTTAATCCCAGCGGAGGCAGACGGATTGAGGCCAGCCTGGTCTAAGGAAATTCCAGAAGAGCCAGGGCTAAACAAGATAAACCTTGTCTTAAAAAACTAACCAACCAACAAAACAAAACAAAAACCCCATCAAAACTTATGTATATGAGGCTTTGTTAGTGTATACGTGTGCACCATGTGCGTGCCTTAGTGCCCTCAGAGCTCAGAAGAAGGCGTCAGGTCACCTGAAGATAGAGTTACAGTTGTAAGCCACCACCATGTGGGTGCTGGGAATTGAACCCCAGTCTTTTGCAAGAACAAGTACTCTTAACCTCTGAGTCGTACGTAGCACTGTTTTAAGCATCCCTGGCTGCGGTGGTACATACCTTTAATCCCAGCACTTGGCAGGTAGAAGCAGGCGGATCTGTGAGTTCCAGGACAGCCAGAGTCGTTACACAGAGAAAAGGTTTTCAGCATAAATGTTAAGAGAGGGAAGTTGGGCATTGGTGGCACACACTTTTAATCCTAGCACTCCAGGTGGATCTCTGAGTTCGAGGCCAGCCTGGTTGACAGAGCAAGTCCAGGAAGTCAGGCTGTTGTACAGAGAAACCCTGTTTCAATAAACAAAAACAAACAAAAATGGTTAAGGGAAGGAAAGAGGCTTGGAAGAAGGACATCTTTGAGAGGGCATCTGGGTCCCAGAAACAACCTCCAGTAACAGAGTAAAATTGTTTTTATACAATTTCTGAATTGATATGCTCAGCTGTGGTTTCTGATGAAGGATACATTGCTGAACTTTTTGTGAAATAGAGAATCTCAGGACTTTTAAGTTGTGTCAAGGCCCAGAAGGTTTACTGGGATTGCACTTTCTCCTTATGATTTACAGGAGTTTGAGAAACTTTCTGATTTCTTCAAAACTCACTATCGCCTTGAATTAATGGAGAAGGATCTGTGTGTGAAGGGCTGGAACTGGGGGACAGTCAAGTTTGGTGGTGAGTGAGGAAGGAGGTTTGGGGAGGAGGTGGGATGAAGAGCTTCAGATGTTACTTTCCTTAATTAACTTTGCTCTGGTTTCTAGTTCCCAGTTTGTGTGTTGAATGTGTGTTTGTCTAGCATGCCTAGTGTGTCAGGCACTGTGCCTGCTCGTGGTATGGTGTCAACAAAGTTTCTCTGGTCCTCTGTCCTCACGGAATGCAGAGCTGGTGGGTATGCTTCTGCAGACTGTCACGGGGGAGTTTGCAGCTTGAATAGCCCTTTCCTCACAGGACAGCTGCTTTCTTTTGACATTGGTGATCAGCCAGTCTTTGAGATACCCTTAAGCAACGTATCCCAGTGTACAACAGGCAAGAATGAAGTGACCCTGGAATTCCACCAGAATGATGATGCTGAAGTATCTCTCATGGAGGTGCGCTTCTATGTCCCTCCCACCCAGGAAGATGGTGTGGACCCTGTAGAGGTGAGGCTTCTGCTTGTTTGGCTGCTGGATATGGCTGGCTAGCCTTTGGTGGCTGACCTGGGAGCAGAAGCTGGTTATTTGATTACCCATGTGTGTTTGCAGGCCTTCGCCCAGAATGTTCTTTCAAAGGCAGATGTGATCCAGGCCACTGGAGATGCCATTTGCATCTTCCGAGAGCTGCAGTGTTTGACTCCTCGTGGCCGTTATGATATCCGGATCTACCCTACCTTTTTACACCTGCATGGCAAGACGTTTGACTACAAAATTCCCTATACTACAGTTCTCCGTCTCTTCCTGCTGCCCCACAAAGACCAGAGACAGATGTTCTTTGTGGTGAGCAAAACTTGGGGTGCTTGGTATTGCTTAGGTCTTGAGTAGATAGAGGCCTAGAGTTCTGTCCTGTTTAGTTGCTGGTCTCAACAGCCTTGTCCACTGTCCTCTCCAGATCAGCCTAGATCCCCCCATCAAGCAGGGCCAAACCCGTTACCACTTCCTGATCCTCCTCTTCTCCAAGGATGAGGACATCTCCTTGACTCTCAACATGAATGAGTAGGTGTCTCAGTGCACTTGTTTCTTGCCACCGTCGAGGCAGGAAGTAGGTCTGCTGTTGGACTTCGTCTTGCTTTACTTATAGGGAGGAAGTGGAGAAGCGCTTTGAGGGGCGGCTTACCAAGAACATGTCAGGATCCCTCTATGAGATGGTCAGCCGGGTCATGAAAGCACTTGTAAACCGTAAAATCACAGTCCCAGGCAATTTCCAAGGGTAAGAGTGGGTTGAAGTCCTAATTAGCAGAGGATGGGGGTGGGGTGGAGTGGGAAATGTCCTGTTGTCTTAGTAAGGAAACCTTTCCTGTGAAGGGTGCCTTCTGAAAGAAGCCTGGGTACATTTCTTGTAATTGTCAGCACCTGTCAAAACAAATTAGTGGGAATGACTTCTGAGGGCCTGGGCATTTGTGTTGCTGTTGCCACATGTGCCCTTTGGCTCTGCTGTAGATGATGCTGACCAGGCTCCCTGCATCCTCCTCTAGGCACTCAGGGGCCCAGTGTATCACCTGCTCCTATAAGGCCAGCTCAGGACTCCTGTACCCACTGGAGCGGGGCTTCATCTACGTGCACAAGCCCCCTGTGCACATTCGATTTGATGAGATCTCTTTTGTCAACTTTGCCCGGGGCACCACAACCACTCGTTCCTTCGACTTTGAAATTGAGACCAAGCAGGGCACTCAGTATACCTTCAGCAGCATTGAGAGGTAAGAGCCTCTTCCTGTTACCTGTTGGTTGTCCAGTCCTCATTGAACTTCTACGGGGAAGCGCAGCCTGGTCTTGGATCCTTTCTGGGCCCATGATGTACTTTTCTAGCTGAGTTGAATTTTCTTTGACTTTCTCTGGGATCAGGTCTTTCAAGTACTCAGACTCGAAATGTATCCATCATTTTTTTTTTTTTTGTCTGTCCTTAGAAAAGTTATTTTTTATACTGTGAAAGCTGTGTGTGTTGGTTCTAGCTCATTCTCCTCCACTCCCCCGTTGGTGGGAATATTGTCTCTTTCTTTCTGGGAATGAGCTTTGTGCCCAGAAACACCACAACTAATGTTTATTGAGTACATTCAGCTGTGAGCTAAACAATTTACAAACATCTTCCTGCTTAATCTTCATAACAGCCCAGTAAAGGGTGAAATGCAGACCAGTAAAAAGATGAAAAGCTCTCTTCCCACAGGCCTCATTCTGGGCCTCCTTGCTGACCAGCTGTCCCCCTCCCTGACTTTTCTGTGCTTCATAACTTTCCTGGTCTGTGTCTAACCCACTGGGTAGTGTAGTCATGAGCTCCAGCTCCGCTCAGCCTGTCGGTAGGAGAACGTTATTTGTCTACCTGACGAGGTTCTTTCTAACCATGTGCTAACGGTGTGTTTGTCTCCTCCCACAGGGAGGAGTATGGAAAGCTGTTCGATTTTGTCAACGCCAAAAAGCTCAACATCAAAAACAGAGGACTGAAAGAGGTATCTGGGAAGGCTGCGCCTCTCTCCTGTTCTTTCTGTAGAGGAGAAAGGAGCAGAGACTTGGTGGCTTCTTTTTCACTCTTTCTTCTCTTCTTACCCTTATAGAAAAAAGAGGTGCGTGTGGCCTTCCCCTTCCTGAGCAGGTTCTCTCTGCATGGCCTTAGATGGATCAGTCTATGCAGCCTCTTAGGAGCCCTTTGGGGGGTGGGGGCAGGAAAGGGAGGGGCTTGGATTAACTCAGTGTAGTAGGCCCTGCATGTTGGCTGTGTGGACATTGCTGCTCACGGGCTCCTGGGAGCTGCCGCTCTGATTTCACAGGTGTGGGGAAATGCTTTTGAGTGTGCAGGAGTTCTGGCTTGAACATGATGGCTGACACTCATCTCTTCCCTGGCTAGGGTATGAACCCGAGCTATGATGACTATGCTGACTCCGATGAAGACCAGCATGATGCCTATTTGGAGAGGATGAAGGAGGAGGGCAAGATCCGGGAGGAGAATGCCAATGACAGCAGTGATGACTCAGGAGAAGAAACTGGTGGGCTAGCCTCTGTGCTGGGGCCTGGGGCAGTCAGGCTCTACCCTGTGTCCCTGGCTGGGTGTCTGGGGAAGGGATGGGACTTTTACTGGAGTAGAAGTTGATACCATCTGTGTTTTTTCTTAGATGAGTCCTTCAACCCTGGTGAAGAGGAAGACGATGTGGCAGAGGAGTGAGTTTTGATTGGATCTCACAAGAATAAGATTATGCCCTATAAATTTAAGGGGTTCTGAGTGTTTATCATGCCCCAGTCTTAGCCAGTGGTCCAAGATGGAAAAGTGACCTCCAGTGAAGTGAGACACGAAAGTATTTGTCAAGGTGTCAAGGAATTTTTAGTGTATAGCATGCTTTAAAACGAGAGAAATGGAGAGAATGGGAATGAGAACTAGTGCCTGTGCATGCTGGGAGTCCTCACAGGCAGGGGACAGTGTAACAGTACCGCCTCATGCTGTATCAGTCAAGACTTCTGATTGTCCTTAGAAAGTGACTCATATTAGTTCCGCAGGGGTGTGTGTCTGTGTTTTTCTTTTCTCTTTTTAGTTTATGTAACTGGAGAGTGCAGGGATGTAGTTGACCTTAGGCACTATGGGATGAAGCTCAGAAGTTGTGAGGAATTTATTTCTTCTGATTTTACTATTCTTAGAAAGTTTGTTCCATGTCCTTCAGAAGGTCTAGGCAGGCTTAATGTGGATAGCTTAACACCCAGAAGCACCTCTTGGTGAACAGCAAAATGGACAGTTTTGCTTGGTCACCTGCCTTCCTTAGCTTGAGATAATATGTTCAGAGCTCTAGTGGACCAGAACCACCCTCAGACCCTGTAGATGGACCGAGTCCCATCCCTGCAAAAAAAAACTGAGACTGTTGATCCAGGAAGATTGGGCAGTAAAATCAAAACAAAATTGAGAATGTCCTTTAGAAGCCCACTAGTATTGCCCCTAAAGGTTAAGGCACATATGCTGATGAAGTGCCTTGGGAACCTGTCAGCAGTGGGCAGGTGTCCGCAGTGGCATGTCCAGAGGAGATGCGGTTTATTAGACAGGAGAGTCAGGCACAGGGACTAGTTTCACTGAAGCCTGGTTTCCTTCCCTTCAGGACTGTCTCTATCAGAAAAGATTATAGTATAAACTAAGGTGATTTAACCAAAGGGTGATGATGTAGAAGACTTGGTGTGCTGTAGGCTGGCAGGAGACAGTGTTGTGTATTAAAGGTCAGAAGTGAAATAAAACCTACTTGACTTAGAGCAGAAGAGCCACTTAAATGTTTTTGTTGTTTTCTTGTTGTTTTTCTTGTTGATTGAGTCTTCAAATAACCCTTTGTGATGGCAGGGTCTGGAAAAGGGTTGAAGCCATCTCAGTGAAGGGCACGAAGCTGGGGTGGCAATTAGTGGGAGAGGCTGCACTGGAGACTTAACTCTCTTGGTCCTTTCTGGGCTGATGCCTAGATTCCTTTTACTTTCTCAAGACTTCTGCCCCGCTCTCGAGAGACAGAGGCAGGTGGATCTTTGAGTTCAAGGCTAGCCTGGTCTACAGAGCAAATTCCAGCACAGCCAAAGCTGCACAGAGAAACCCTGTCTTAAAAGAAAAGATCTGTACCCTGCTTTCCTTTCCTGAGTCTAAGCCTTACTCTGGCAGGTTTGACAGCAATGCCTCTGCCAGCTCCTCCAGTAATGAGGGTGACAGTGACCGAGAAGAGAAGAAGCGGAAACAACTCAAAAGGGCCAAAATGGCCAAGGATCGAAAGAGCCGCAAGAAGTCTTCGGAGGTACAGACCCACCTCTAGATTGGAGAGAGTGTGTGTGTGTCTGTGTGTGTCTCACTTTCTATTTCCTTTCTGTTGTTCAACTACCAGCAGACCCTATTGGTTGTGCTGGCTTTGAAGGCGAGTGTTGCTTTGGTAGAGAGCTTTCAGGTTTTCTTTTTAGTCCTGAGATACTCTGTTTCAAGAAGATCTGGATTTTTTTTTTGTTGTTGTTGTTCTGTCTAATTTTAATATTTTTGACAATTTTATATGTATGTTCAATGAACTGTGATTTTTTTTTTTTTTTTTTTTTTTTTTTTTTTTTTTTTTTTTTTTTTTTTTTTTTTTTTTTTTTTTTTTTTTTTTTTTTTTTTTTTTTTTTTTTTTTTTT